>CM024763.1:87240985-87440985 GCA_014218235.1 Colocasia esculenta
TTTATTATGTTTTTTATCAGAGATGACTTGAAACGGTATGAGCAGAATAATATGAAAAGGACAGAAAATTCCCAAAGATGGTGATTGGTTTTCTTTGAAGATGACAATTGCGAATGTAATGTAGATGAGGCAGAATAACAGCAAGCAATGATAAATAGAAAAAGAAATGCAGCATGAAAAATATTACAGTATAAGATATTCGAAAAGGTGAAGTGGTCCCGAAAGAAATGTTGCAAACACAGTCGGAAAAATGTGAAAGCAGTTCAGTCCAAGGAGATAACATGCCATTCGCAAGGTAGAATCATCTACAATGAAAAGTAAGAAAAGGCAATGGAATTGACAGAACAGAGTAATTGTGGAAATGAATTGAAGAAAAGAAAGAACAAAGCAAGGAGGAATGGATAGATATTTAAAGGTTAATGCCAGAGAGAGTATCCTTCTTGTTCTGTATAGTTTTCATTTCTTTTTAGGTGATAATCCGGTTGTTGTGATTTGTTTTATATTCGAGGACGCATTTCTTTAGTGATAATACTGTAACGACTCGCATTTCCCCCGGATCCCCGTGGATCCAGTTTAGCGTGTTTTGGTGGCCAATGTGAGCCCTTAGTGTTGTGTGTTTCTTATTAGATCCATATCGGGTTTGGTTATGGGTCTGTGTGGGTGTTCATACGCTGACATCAACAGTGGGTTGGCGTCCAGGTGGGGTGACGTCGACTTTGTGTTGGCAGCCATGGTTGCTGTTACATGTTTTTGGCGTCCATCGATGTGGACGTCTACCGTTTATTTTAATTTGTTTTATTGCTTGAACATGGCGTCGAGCGATGTGGACCCTAGTGGGGCGGTTTGGTTAGCGGCGCAGAGGTTGATGTAACCTGAGCGCCTGTGTTTTTAGGTAAACCGAGCCTTCTTCTTTCCCCATTTTCTCCTCTCTCTCTTTCCCCACCTTTCACCTTTGTGCCTCTTCACTACTTCCGCAGTTGACGAAAGCACGTGTGAAGGCCGTGATGCGCGCAGCAGCGGCAGATCGGGCGAGAATGACGGATTGGAGGGTGGTGTTCACGGAAGCTCCTGGGGGTTTCCGCGATTTGAAGTTCTTAGGAGTTTATTTGCGTTTCTGAGGTAGGGACTGGACCCCTTGACTTCTCTTGTTTGAATTGTCATGCTCCTTTTGTATAGATTACGTTGTTAATGTGTTTTTGGGAAAAAGGTTTACCATGCCGGGAAATTGGGTGGTTTGATCGAATCCAAGTATTGGATCTTACTTCTCTGGTTAATTATGGTAATGCATGTAAGGGGGAGTGTTTCCCCTTGTTTTTCTATTGTATTATGGCTAGATTGCCCGTGTAATCGGTCTAGGGCATTTTTGTGTTCTGGCGGGTTCTGCAGTGAAGATCTTGGCGTCAACATCGGTTGACGCAGAGTTCTTCATTGGGAGATTAATGGCTAGGTATCTAGCCGTGGTGTGGGTAAACGGCCAAGTGGTGGTCGCTTACTTGGTGTTGACGGCAAGGGACATTGTCGTCTATATTCTTTGGACGGCAATCGATGTCGCCGCCACCTTTGCATGTGCGCAGTGTTTTTTTTAATGGCATTCTTGTTATAAGTGTTGCGGTGTATTACCACCTGTGGGCTCTTGGAGCACGGGGCTTTTGAGGTCAGTTTATCGCTATGAGGTTGTGAATATCAACAGGGTTTTGATGTCGTGCAAGTGATTTGTATTGCATGGCATCGTACTTATCATGTTTTATTATATTAATTACTGTGGTGTTGTGGCGATGAGGTTCACGTTTGAACCTAGCCTCGATCTTCTAGAACTTTTATAGATTATTCTGGACGGATATTAGTGAAATACACAGTGTGATTATTATATGATTTATCGTCAGTGTTTAGTGTAACCTTCACTGTCACTTTGTGACCGATGACAGGCCGTGGTATTATTATTAATGTGTTTATGTGTGTGATGGTGTAGTTAGCTTGTAAGTCACAGGGTGACTGGAACAGCTATTCCTATCATATGTACCGTGATCGGTAATAGAAAGTGTTTTGTATATATTTGGTTTTAGCTTACCGAGTGTGGTGGTCCGGTGCCTATTCCGGAATGCCTCTCTAGTCGGGTACCCCAGGTTCTTTGTGAGCCAGGCACGTGTGTTTGTTGTGCTCGGGGTTTGTCCGGTACAGTGTGGTACCATTGAGGTCTGTGTCGTCTTCCTGGACACCCTCACTTCTGTGTTTGATTTGTACGTCCGGCTGAGGGAAAGACGACAGTAGGGCAGCAGATTTGTTTGGTGGGTGTGCAGTCGCTTGTAGCGCACTCGTATTTGGTGTACAGACACCAGTAGTCGACACTGGTCCCCCAGCTAGTCCTGTTTTCCAGTGCCTCACTTTAGGGTGCTCCGGCTAGAGACCCTAGAGGTGTCAGGCATGGACCTGCAGTTGTGTGTCTGCAGGTGTGGTGTGGTGGTCTCCACTTGTTTGACTTGTTCTCGTGGGGCGGCAGTTGGACCTTTTCGTCCGTGACTACGAGGCTGAGAGGTTGTTCTTGTGTTGTGTTGTCCGGGTTGGATATTGCCTGATCAGCCAGTAGTCCGTTCCCGTGTGGTGGCGTCGTTCCTTTCCGACTCATGCTTTGCTACTTGTCGTGGTTCGTGAGTTTGTGACTCGTAGTCGAGGTTTGACTCGTTCGAGGTGTGCCCTGGTGTTGTCATAGTTGTGACTGTGATTGTGGCTTGTGGTGTGTCCGAGTGGTGGCACAGTTTCAGCTATAGATGGTGAGTATTGACTCCCCACAAATGTGTTTTAGCTTGCTACGGTGTGCCCTGTTACGGCACTGGTTCACTTGTGGTTTCTGTGCTGGTGCCTTGTGGTAATAGTACATGTACCCTGTGTGGGTAATGGTTTGTGGTGGTATGTCATATACCAGTCTTTCTGGTTGACGTGGAACTGTGTTTCGTCGAGTCGTGTGGTGTGACCTTCCACTCAATGTGTTTTTACCTTCCTCGGGTAAACTACTTATATGGTTTTCATGTGTGATGGATTGGCCCGCTATAGTCGATCATGTTATTTGGTGTGTGGTGTTTTCTGACATATTGTGATTTGGGGTATAAAGGACCAGCTTTAGTTAGCAGTCTTGTTACCCACGTACTTGAGATTTTGCCTATGAGCTTATAGCCTAGGCAGTGGTTTGCTTGTGCGGCTTATAGCTTAAATGATTTGTTGTGACTGTAATTGTAACGTCGCGTGCTTTTCGGATCCATGCGGATCATGTGTGTGTTGGTTGTGTAGCCTTGTGAGGCCAATGTGAGCTAGTTATGTGGAATGTGTGATTTGAAAGTGTGGCTTAAGCAAGTGTAGAGCAGGTTGGTCCTGAAATGAAACGGACCTTCTGCTGTTCAGTTGAAGTTGCGGCCAGGGGTGGCCGTTGACTGGTTGCATCCAGGTTAGTGGACGTTGACTCTTGAACTTGGCGGCAGAGATGTGGACGCTAAGGGTGGCGGTTGCTGTTTGGCGATGGGGGTTGACTCCAACCTGAGAATTCTGCAGTTATAGGCTCACCCGAGGGCAGCTCTCTCAGCTCACTCTCTTCCCCTCTTGCCCCAGCTTCGCGCCCCGGTGTTTCTGAAGCTTCTAGCAGGTACCGAGGAGTAGTTGGATGATCGTAGAATGCGTGGCGTCGCCGAATTGCGCGAGGAAATGCCGTATCGTGGTGCAATCCCGTAGGAGCTCGCGGAGGGCTCGACGACCGGGAGTTGGGGAAGTTCTAGCGTGTCTGAGGTAGGGGACGAACCCTGTAGCTCCATAGAAACATTAAAACTCATCATAACCACCGAATTAACATGATAATGCATGTTTGGATCACGTTTTGCACCATACGGTTAATGGGTGGTTTGAGTAGTTTAATGTACGAAGCATGTTATATGGGTTATTTGGGTATTAGCATGCTAAAGGAATTTCATTTGCATGTTTTTCAGTAGTTTTAGAACTTAGAAAGCCCGCAGACCGGATTAGGTTTCTGCAGTTTTATGGTCGAGAACTTGGCGTCAAGATCGCTTGTCGCCAAGCTCCTCACCAGGATGTTAACGGCCAGGTCCCTTGCCGTTGACTGGGTGTAAGCGGCAGTCGATGTTCCGCCTACTGGCTATGAACACAAAGACTGAATTTGATATTTATTGATAATGCATGTGTTTGACGCATGAGGTGCACTGAGTGCACTTGGTTTTCGTGTTAAGCATACAAGGTATGCAGTTAGTTGCTTACTTCGTTGACTGCATGTTGTTTATGCGAGTCGTTGGGTTCACGTGTTTGTGGACCCGTTACTGTGCTTTACGTGAGATCACGTGGTTTTGTGTGTGACGTGCACGTGGTTCTGTGTACGTGGCGAGTAGTACGACGCTTACCGTGGTTACCTCTCCAGTTGGGTGCCCCAGGTTTTTGTGAGCCAGGCTGTTAACTCGAGCTTTGTCCCGGTACTTGTGTCGTATCGTCGAGGTCTGTGTCTCTGACCTGGACACCCTCACTCCTGTGTTGATTTGTACATCCGCTGAGGTAAAGACGACAGTGAGACAGTGAACTTAGTGTTTTTAGTCACCTTTAACAAAGTTGATTAATGGTGCTTTTCCCTTTTTCTCACCAGATTTATTTTTGTTGATTTCTTTTTGTTGAATCCCAATCCATGAGATGTGGTTGTCTTGTTGGATCCTAGCAATGCCTCTAGGTATCTTGGCCTTTTGTGAAGGTTTGGATAACCTCCTCCTTTTCCTTTAGCTGGTTTTTAAGAATTTCAATTTCTTCAATTTTATGTTGTTTTTCTTGTTTTTCAATTTCCAGCTTTTCATTTAAATTTCTGAAGTCTTGGGAGGCCTTCTGAGAGACAAGCTTTAAATCATCAATTTGGTTCAGTAAATTTCTTTTCTTCAAGCAATTCTGTTACTTCAGATTCCAGTTCACAGGTTCTATTGTTTGAAGATTGGTTATGGTAAAGATTTTCAATTTTCTTTTGATGTGTTTTGTTTTCTTTCTCATTTCAGAGTATCTTTCTACCAATTCAGCATACACATCCTGCCAATCTTCAACACTATAGTCTTCAAAGGAAGTATTTACCTTTCCATCTGTTTTTTGGCCATGAAGCAAACTTCCTCACTCTCTGAGCTTGAGGACTTCTTCTCTTCTTCTTCCTCACTTGTGTCTTCATCAGACCAAGTGGCTACCATGGCCTTGGGCTTCTTGTATTTCTGGAATCTTTTGGTGCTTTTCCTTTTTTGTTCTCAGGGTCACTCTCCCTTCATGTGTCCTGGCTTGTTGCACCTTAACAGAAACATTCTCATCAGGTTTTATGATTCTTAGTGAAATTGGAAGAGGAAATATTCTTCTTACCTGGGGGAAATTTCTTTTTCCCAGTCATTTTTCCTTTCCTATATTTCAAGATTTCCTGAATTGTCTGGTCATGAGGGCAATCTCATCCTATGTGACTCAGATCTTCAGAGCTTGTTTTATCCTGATTTATCTTTGTTGCTTGAAGATCTTTGAGTGCCATAGGCTTGTTCTTTAATGATAAGATCTTCATTTCTTCTTAAGTTTATTTTCATACCTCATTAAAGACCCATCAATTCATCAAGGACATTTTGATAATCTTTTGAATCTTCCATACCATGGCCTTGGTAATGCCAAATTGAAGAAATGAACGCAAAATTTTTCTTACCAAATCTGCATCAGTATAACGCCCTTACCCAAAGCCTTGAGTCCCTTGACCATCAACCAAAATCTGGCAAACATTTCAGAAATAGACATTCATTAGTGATTTCCTCATGAAAAGTTTCATATTCTGAAACTAAGATATTTTGCCTTGGCTCCTTGACATGAATGGTTCCCTCATGAGTAGTGTTTCGAGTTTATCCCCACATCTCTTGGCAGATTTTACACATAGGATTCTCGCATACTCCTGTTGGATGGGAAGCCCATTGATCATGTCATGGCACTGTAATTCAATGGAGCTCCTCCTAATTTGTTCCCTCGTCCAGGTTCTTCCTCACCCTGGTTTTTCATAGGGACCAGCCTCAACTACTTTCCTCCAGATCTCCATATTCCTGGGCCCTTACGAATACTTGCCATTAGTTGCTTCCAATAAAATCTTCCCAACATTAAAGAATGGTGGCCTATTTATTGAATGGCCCTCACTATGAACCTTTGAGTTCCATGACACTTAAGTAATGCAAGATAAGTAGTTGAGCCAGCACTCCAAACAAACAACCATACAAACAGACAACACACACTCAATACTCAGCAAACAAAAGCTGCTCAGTTCAAATCAGATCGATGTAAACCCCGCTCTGATAACCAATTGAAGGATCGAAATAAATGTGTGGAAAAGATCTAGAAGGGGGGGATGAATAGATCTTAGCCACTTTTGCGGAAGCTTAAATAATTTTTAAAACTATTTAGAATCAGAGGCAATGTTATCAGTGAAAAGCTACTGATCTGATTAGATTGGAGTGAGTTGAAAAACTTAGATGTGAATCAAGTTGATTAAGTGAATTAAAAACGAATCCTATGCAAGCATCTAGCGGATGAATCAGTCAAACCACAGAAAACAAATGCACAAGGATTTTTAGGTGGTTCGGAAATCACCCATGTGATTCCTACATCCACCCCTCACAACCCGTGAGGATTCACTAACACAACTGGGTAACACACCCACTGGAGCCTGACAACTCCAACACTGAAGAGCTTACAACTCACACCACTTCTAGAGCAAGACTACTCTAGAACAACTGAGCAAGACTGCTCAACCCACACTTGAGTTTGACAACTCAACACTGAGCACAACGGCTCACAACAACCTGAGCACAAGGCTCACACATAGACTTGCTAGACACCAACTTAAGACATAGATCCTCTAGCAACAGATCTAGTCGAAGTTTGAGAACTCTAAAGAAATTATGCAGAAGTACTTGCATAATCTCAAGAGATATCTCAGAAGAACAGAAGAAATGTAAATTGAATTGAAAGTCTTCGTTCTTCAGTGTACTCCCTTGTAGAGACTTGAATTGGGAAGAAGAATGTGAAGCTTGAAGTCCAAGTCGATGCTCTGCAATCTGAGAAGTTGGATCTTCCTCGAGTTCTTCACCAAAGGAGTCTTCTACAGGATCTGCTTCCTTGGAATGCTTCGAAGGAATCTACAGGAATCAAATTCCAATTCCCACACCTTGAATGGTGGGAATTAGTCTTCTGGAAGCAATTGGAGAGCAGAGGAGGAGACACGAGCTCTTCTGGCCGCCAGGAGCTTCTTGGAGGCTCTGAGAGAGTTGGTTTCTTCTCACACTTGAAAACAGGCCGAAAAGAACCTTTTATACCCTTAGGATTCCAAAGATACCCTTTTGGGGTACAAGGGCACGCTTTCCTAGGAAGATTCTGATCGCCCTAGAAGGACACGTGGCAGCCATCAACTTTTAAGATGAAAAGTTTCCGTAGTGTGTCGACCTGCCCTGGTGGTTGTGTCGACACACTGTCCCAAAGATGGAAAAACCTGTTCTGGGAGGAAGGTCCCGTGTCGACCTGCTCTTGAGTGTGTCGACCTGCTGTCCCAATTCCTCAAACTGGCTGTTCGGGAACTGGGTCTGTGTCGACCTGCTCTGGGAGTGTGTCGACCTGCTGTCCCAATTCCTCAAACTGGCTGTTCTGGGAACTGGGTCTAGTGTCGACCTGCTCTGGGAGTGTGTCGACCTGCTGTCCCAATTCCTCAAACTGGCTGTTCTGGAACTGGGTCTAGTGTCGACTGCTCTGGGAGTGTGTCGACCTGGGTACCCTTGATCTCTGGAAACTGCCACTCGTGTCGACACACTCTTGACATGTGTCGACACACTCTTGACATTTTTGCACAATTTCTCTTTGAGTCTGTGTTGATGTGTCGACACCATTGATGGGTGTGTCGACACATCTTTTGCATAAAAAGTTTGTACCTGAAAAATAAACACATATATCATTAGTTAAATGATTTATCATTGCCATAAATGATAAATGTGGTTTGAAAAATGCTTTTTGAGCATGACTTTCAGGTATGATGCTTTTGACATGTTCCAATTAAATTGCTTTAAGAACACTTCTTGTCATCATCAAAATAGGAGGGAAATGATATGAATTAGGCATTCAACCCAACAATCTCCCCCTTTTTGATGATGGCAACATTAAATCCATATTTGAATGTGGTTTTGATGAAGTGTGATTTTTTAAGCAATTTTAATTGTTTGAGTTTTGTTTTCCTTTTTGTTCATACTTGTCAATGTCCTTTTGATATTGTTCAGTAACAATTGATGATATTTTTGTGAGATACAATGTTACTTGAAATTAGAAGTTTTGTGCACACAAGTCAACAATTGAACAAGTATTCACACACAAAGACAAAAATTTGTATTGAAGCCAAACAACCATTTCATTTCATTCAAAAGATCATTACATTTCATTCATTCTTCTCCCCCTTTGACATTATCAAAAAAAATGTACATTAGGTAGAAGATGGAGGAGGAGGAGGAATTGGAGCTAGAAGCATCTCAATATCTGACAATCTTTTATCCATTGACTTCATGCTTGACTTTATCTGTTCATGGATAGTTGTCAGCCGAGTGTGAAGATAATGCTCCATTCTATCAGAATGTTCTATCAAGGTGCTCTGAGTTCTTTTCAATTCATCTGAAGCATGTTGAGAACTTGATGACCCAGCTGACCAACCAGGTCTTTGCATGATTTGAACTCCTTGGTCAAATCTGTGAGCTGCTTGTCAATGTGCTCATTGAAGTTTCGCATACTTTCCAAATCATCCACAAAATGAGCAAATGACAATCTGGTGCTGGAAATCTCATGCAATGTTTGGTTGGTGTTGAAGACATCTGCTTGGGAATTTGCCAAAATTCCCTGAAGAACTTTCTCCAACTTGTCCTGATGTTCTTTTAGCTCAATATAGGAATCTCCCAGAGTTCCTATAAGTCTGTTAAATCGCTGAGCTGCATAATCGGAAGCTGCCTTCTGCTCAATAAATTTGGCAGAAACTGTGTTTTCCAGTCTTTGAATCCGTAGCTCAAAAGATGTGGACATGGATTGAAGTGAGGAGTTGAAGGATTCAAATTTGTCATTTAGGAAAGATATCAATTCTGGTGGAACAGGAGGCCCACCAGAAGATGTGGATGGTTGGAATGAGGGTTGTGGAGAAAAATGAGGAAGCTGAGGTGAGAGAGGATCATGAAAAGGACTGACATTTTCATTAGGAGCTTGATCCTCATGCATAGGAGGCTGATCCTCTTGACTTAGGGCTGGTCCCCTTCAGCTGGAGGCTGTTCCTCCTGTGCTTGGGGCTGATCCCCTTGAGCCTGAGGCTGGTCCTCCTGAGGTTGGGGCTGTTCCCCTTGGTCTTGAGGCTGTTCCTCTTGAACTGGAGGAGCCTCAACCACAGCTGGTCCTCTTCTAATTTGATTTCCCTCCAATCTAAATCCCATAAACTTCTGGATATTCTTGAAAGTGTAGATGTTTGACTTGGGAATGGATTGGGATTTTTCATTTTCCAATGGCACACCAAAGTGCTTGAACACTGAGGTCAGATGTGCTCCATAAGGTAGAGATCTCTTGAGGTCTGCTCTTGTAGTTTCAGAAATGATTTGATAAGAATCACATGAAGGTTGACCTTGATATCTTTGACCATGCAATAGAGTATGAATCTCTGGATATCTGTCAATCTATCCCTCCCACCACCTTGAGGGTAACTATGGTTGTCAAGATGTGGTGAATTACCCTTAATACAGGTGGAAATGAGTTGGCATTAAACCTTGTCACATAGGTTTGTTTGGGATCTGATGGATCTGCAGGATGGCCTGTCAAGATTGAGTAGGCTTCATGTAAGTCAAATTCAAATTCATGGTAGTCAGCCCCTTCATCTGGCACTTTGAAAATGGAGGCTGCTACTGCAGTTGGCATGTCTATATCTATCCCCTTGACTTTGGATTCAAACCTTCTTCTGTGCAGGTGAGGTTCTTGTAGAACTCTCTAACTAACCTTGGATAGCAGACTTGAAATTCAGATATAAAGGGTATCCAAGATTGGAAGGAAAAGTAGGTTTGAATTTCGGGGAGAGAGTCTGCTAATTGGGTGTCTGTAAGGTCTAGAATTCTTGGCTTCAAAATCAGTTTGGCAGCACTCACGGATTCTGAGGGAATGTCCTCTTGAGAGTCAGAGAGGAGGAGGAGATGATTCCTCAGGATGGTCAGAGGAATCCCCCGAAATCTCTGGTCTAGGGTTTGAAACTTGTCTACCTCTGCCAGTAGTGGAGGTCCTACCTCTCTTTGAAGCTCTGAGAGGTGCAGAAGAGGATCCTGGAAGCTCTGCAGGATCATTTCTTCGCTTGGTTCTTCTTTCATCTGTTCAACTGGAACCTGTGCCGGAACCGGCCTTGAAGAGCCTGAGACCTTGCGCCACGGCGGGGACCAACTTGCGGACCATGGTGCAGGAAGGAGTGGAATTTCAGAGAGGAGATGGAAGATTGGAGAGGTGATTGAAGATTAGAGAAAGATGGTGAAAATTTCTTGCCGGAATGGTGAGAGTTTGGCCGTCGGGTCGACCTGATGCCCAAAAAGGGATGCAGTGGTACACTGCCCCGCAGGAACAACAAGGGTTTAAGGTGAACCCGAAGGATTTGAAAAGGTTCTGGCAAGAAGGCAGTGTCGACACATGAGGAAGGGTGTGTCGACCTGACTGGGATTGTGTGTCGACACGAGAGAGAATTGTGTCGACACAGCCTTTGAGAGAAATGTGAATTTTTGAGAGGAAATTTTTGAGATATTTGGGGACATCTTTATAATGATAAATAATGAGAGGAATTATCATTTCAAGGATTTTTAAGAGGCCTAAAAATTCATTTGTTGTATTTTGCAAAAATTCATTACAGTTCAAGTATTTCACACAATTTCCAACAGGATATTAGCATTCCAAGACTTGAATCAACAAAATGATAAATTGAGGGATATAATGTATCTAACAATCAACCAAAAACTACCATGTTCTCTCAATTTTCAAGAATTAAAGATATCATCTAGACTAAACACAATTGTGTTGAAAGTAAAACACAAACTTAAGAACAACTTGATGAAGGAGGAAGATGATTCTTTCTAAACAAATCTCCAATAATTTTCATATTTTTGTTCTTTTAACAAACTATCAAATGATATAAATCTCTTTCACTCAAGTACTAGTGCTTTTTACACACCATAGTCCCTGGATACTCAAGATTTAGTCATTGTCAAGTCTCAAAGGGGTAAATGATGACCTTTTGACATGAAATATACGTTTTGTAGACGCCAATATTTCCAGTTACTCAGTCATCATCAAAAAGCATAGCACATAATTGCTTAAATTTTGAGGTTATTTTCAATTTGGATCCCCTTTGAACAGAGTTAACAATAATGCCTCATGACATGCATAGCACTTCATTCATTGTGAAGGTGTGCAGTTTCTCAGCACAGATGTCATTGCTCTGTTGGATTTTACAAGATTTTGGAGAGTTTGTAAGATAGAATTCAAATACATCCAGTCATCAGTTGCAAACAAGGAAATGTTTTAAGTTCAAGACACAAATTGTATTTAGTTTAGGAAGAGATCTGAGTTTCTGTGGATTGAGAGACATAGTGGAAAGTTGATTAGTAAAAAATATAATGTATCACTCAAGGTTCATTTTGAGACTCTAGACTTTAGAATGAGGACATCATGCAAGGAATTGATGAAATGCAAGAAGGTTTTGAAATTTGCAAAAAAATGACTTGTGAATTTTCTAGCTCCCCCTGAGATGATGATTTCAATCATTTTTCATCAAAATAAAGATATGCATTTTTTGAAATCAGAAAGAATGTTTCTTTTTGGATAACAAAGATTTCTTCTCAACAATTGTATATTCATTTCTTGGTACTTGGCGGAGACACATACTCTCGCATAGTGAAAGTGTCCAGACAAGCATAACCTGTCCTTCTCCAAGTCACCATTTGATATACCAAGAGATTTCAATACAATAAGAGTTGAAGAATTTATTATCAAAAAGAAATGAAGGTTAAAACGTGCAAGTTTTGAAATCAGAAAAGAAATTCTCTTTGAACAATAAAAGCTCCCCCTCAACTATTGCATATTGACTTCTTAGTACTTGGCGGAGATATGTTCTCACGCATAGTGAAAGTGTCTAGACAAGCATAACCTGTCCTTCTCCAAATCACTATTTGATATACCAAGAAGTTTCAACACAATCAGAAGTGAAGAATTTATTGTAAAAAGGGAAATGGAATTGAAAAGGAGAGAGATATGAGCAATGTAGCTTGAGGAAGCAAGGAGTTATGAAATACAAAGAACTCCCCCTTAGACAATGCATAGCACTCAACCCAAACTTTAAGAGAGATCAGAAGGATGGACATTTACAAAGACCAAGTTCTCTCCTTAAAGATGAGAATCTATTTTCAGGAAGGGGTTTTGTGAATATGTCTGCAATTTGTTTTTCAGTTTCAATAAAATGGAGTTCAAAAGATTTCTTTGCAACCTCATCTCTCAAGAAATGATGCCTGATTTCAATGTGTTTTGTTCTAGAATGCTGAATGGGGTTTTTAGAAAGATTGATTGCACTTGTGTTGTCACATAGGATGGGTACACACCCTAAATCTTGGTTATAATCAAGAAGTTGATGTTTCACCCAGAGAATCTGAGTTCCACATCTACCTGCTGCAACATATTCAGCTTCTGCTGTTGACAGAGCCACTGAATGTTGCTTCTTAGAAGCCCAAGAGATAAGGCACCCACCTAGAAATAGACACAAGCCACTTGTACTTTTTCTATCTAACTTACACCCAGCATAATCAGCATCACAGTAGGCAAACAATTCTAACTTGCAACCAGCAGGATACCAAATTCCTAAGTCACATGTTCCAACAAGATATTTAAAAATTCTTTTCACAGCAAGCATATGACTTTCTTTAGGATTAGATTGGAATCTAGCACATAAGCACACACAAAACTGAATGTCAGGTCTAGAAGTAGTAAGGTAGAGCAGAGAGCCAATCATACCTCTGTAGGTCTTTGGATCTACTGACTTACCAGATGGGTCTTCTTCTAGCTTAGCATTTATTGCAATGGGTGTACTTGAATGTTTAAGGTTCTGATAGTCAAACCTTTTCAGTAGCTCCTTGACATATTTGGTTTGACTGATGAAGATTCCTTCATTTGTTTGGTTAACCTGCAATCCCAAAAAGAATGTTAAATCTCCCATTAAGCTCATTTCAAATTCATTCTTCATTTGATTTGAAAATTCAGTGCAAAGGCCTTTATTGGTGGAGCCAAAAATTATGTCATCAACATAAATTTGGACCACAATTATTTGATTTTTTACTGTTTTTGTGAACAAGTTTGATCAACATTACCTCTAGAATATCCTTTCTCAAGTAAAAAGGAACTCAAACGATCATACCAAGCTCTTGGAGCTTGTTTAAGACCATAGAGTGCCTTATTAAGCTTGAAAACATGGTTAGGATATTTTTCATTTCAAATCCAGGAGGTTGTTCAACAAAACATTTTCCTTTATATATCCATTTAGAAATGCACTTTTACATCCATTTGAAAGACTTGAATTTCATGGAGGATGCAAAAGCAAGGAAAATTCTCACAGCTTCTAGTCTAGCTACAGGGGCATAAGATTCTTCAAAGTCAATTCCAAATTCTTGGTTATACCCCTTTGCAACTAGCCTAGCTTTGTTTCTAATTACTGACCAGCTTCATTCAATTTATTTCTGAAAACCCATCTAGTGCCAATCACTGTTTGGTCACTAGGTCTAGGCACTAATTCCCACACTTGATTTCTTTCAAATTGATGAAGTTCATCATGCATAGCATTAATCCAATCAGAACTGGATAAGGCTTCATCAATTGACTTGGGTTCAATTTGGGAAATTAGAGCTAGTGAGTCTTCTTCAATGTTTTGCAAAAAGGATGATCTGGTCCTAACTCTATCATTTAGGTTGCCAACTACACTGTCTAATGGGTGGTCTCTTAGAAAACGAGGTTCAGAAATTACCTGTTGAGAAGTGCCCACTTCTGGAGCAATATTACCTGAACCATTGAAGATGGTGAGTTGTTGTTCAGGTTCTCTTCAATGTTATTAATCTCCTCAACGGTTGGTGAAGAATCCACAATGAGGTCATCCTCTTCACTTGTCTTGTTTTTCCCTGCAAGATTTAGAATCATTAGTGGAAAAGGAATTTTCATCAAAAATAACATGTGGAGATTCTTCAACAGTTTTGGTTTTCAATATGTACACTTTGAAAGCCCTTGACACTTCAGAATAGCCAAGGAAGATAGCTTCCTGACTCTTAGCATCAAACTTGTCAAGGTTTTCTTTGTTGTTATTGTGTACAAAACACTTGCACCCAAAAGTTTTGAAAATAGAACAGTTGGCTTTTTGTTTTTCAATAATTCATAGGGGGTTTTCTTGATTTTTGGTCTGACCAATGCTCTATTGAGTATGTGGTTTGCTGTGTTCACAGCTTCAGCCCAGAAGGATTTGGGCAAGTTACTCTCAAGAAGCATGGTTCTAGCCATTTCCACAAGAGTTCTGTTCTTTCTTTCCACAACTCCATTTTGTTCTGGAGTTCTTGGTGAAGAAAACTTGTGGAATATCTGAAATTCAGCACAAAAATCAGAAAAAGATGTGTTTTCAAATTCACCCCCATGATCAGTTAAGATGTTTTTGATTTTATATGGATAAGTGGTTAAGACAGTGGTACAAAAGTTCCTGAATTCAAGGCATGCATCACTTTTGTGAGATAGAAAAATAACCCAGGTAAATCTAGTAAAGTCATCAATGATTACAAATCCATATCTTTTGCCACTCAAGCTTAGAACTCTTGTTGGCCCAAAGAGGTCCATGTGAAGAAGTTCTAGTGGCTTAGATGTGAGTACATCATTGAAGACTTTAAAGGATTTTCTAGTTTGTTTTCCTTTAGCACAGATCCCACAAATTTGACCTTCAACACTAGAAAAGGATTCAGGAAGACCTTTAACCAAATTCAATCTTAACAACTTATTCATTGTTCTGAAGCTTGCATGGCCAAGTCTTTTGTGCCAAGTCCATGCAATTTCATCTTTATTTGCAACAAAACAAAGATTTTCAGAAAAGTTTTTATTAAGGTTGATCATGTAGACATTGTTTTCTCTTTTTCCAAAGAATTTGATTTTATCAGTTGATGAATCTATTATCTTGCAAAAATCAGATTCAAACACAACTTTGTGACCTTTGTCACATAGTTGGCTGATACTGAGCAAATTATAATCAAGTCCATCAACTAACAAGACATTATCTACAGAGTTTGAAGAAGTTTGACCAACCTTACCAGATCCAATGATCTTTCCTTTATTTTTACCTCCAAAGGTGACTGACCCTCCCTCCTTTTCAAGCAGGAATGAGAATTTGGCTCTATCTCCAGTCATATGTCGTGAACACCCACTGTCAAGAAACCATACATTTGTGTTGGGTGCACGACTTCCCTGCAACAAGATCAGTGGAGAGAAGATTTTGGTACCCAAACAGAGTTGGGACCATCAGAATGATTTAACAAAGACAGCAAATCCTTTCTCACCCAAATTTGATTTGTTTTAGATTTTTGTTTTGTTACTTTGGTGTTTTCAGCATTTTTCTGTTTGTTCTTTCTTTTAGGAATGAAAGCACCAAGATCTTTGTTTTTGGTAGGAGGGGAGTTTTTCATTTGAAAATTTGAGTTCATAGAAGGAGGTGGAATCCATGGATTGTGTTGGTACATCCAGAAATTTGGATAAGGGTATTGAGGATAATACCAACAGGGATTTTCATACCATTGGTTCCAAGGATTAATCCAATTTTCTTGAGGAGCTGTCTTGGAGGTCCAAGGTTTTTCATGGATCATTTCTTTTCCCTTTTTCTTATTTCTCAGATTTTTATTTGAATTTTTAGTTGAGTTGATTATGGTTTTTGGTGTTGAACAGGTCGACCTGTCAGGGGACTGTGTCGACCTGACAGTCTTCTTTTGTTTTTGAATTTTTGATTTGTTTTGAGTTTTGTTTGGGTTTTTGTTTGGGGTTTTGTTTGCTGTTTGTTGGATTTCAGTGTTTTCCAGATTGGGACCTTTAACAAAGTTGATTAATGGTGCTTTTCCCTTTTTCTCACCAGATTTATCTTTTGTTGATTTCTTTTTGTTGAATCCCAATCCATGAGATGTGGTTGTCTTGTTGGATCCTAGCAATGCCTCTAGGTTATCTTGGCCTTTTGTGAAGGTTTGGATAACCTCCTCCTTTTCCTTTAGCTGGTTTTTAAGAATTTCAATTTCTTCAATTTTCTGTTGTTTTTCTTGTTTTTCAATTTCCAGCTTTTCATTTAAATTTCTGAAGTCTTGGGAGGCCTTCTGAGAGGCAAGCTTTAAATCATCAATTTGGTTCAGTAAATTTTCTTTTTCTTCAAGCAATTCTGTTACTTCAGATTCCAGTTCACAGGTTCTATTGTTTGAAGATTGGTTATGGTAAAGATTTTCAATTTTCTTTTTGATGTGTTTGTTTTCTTTTCTCATTTCAGAGTATCTTTCTACCAATTCAGCATACACATCCTGCCAATCTTCAACACTATAATCTTCAAAGGAAGTATTTACCTTTCCATCTGTGCTGTTGGCCATGAAGCAAACTTCCTCACTCTCTGAGCTTGAGGACTTCTTCTCTTCTTCTTCCTCACTTGTGTCTTCATCAGACCAAGTGGCTACCATGGCCTTGGGCTTCTTGTATTTCTGGAATCTTTTGTGCTTTTCCTTTTTGTTCTCAGGACACTCTCCCTTCATGTGTCCTGGCTTGTTGCACCTGTAACAGATAACATTCTCATCAGGTTTATGATTCTTATTGAAATTGGAAGAGGAAATATTCTTCTTACCTGGGGGAAATTTCTTTTTCCCAGTCATTTTCCCTTTCCTATATTTCAAGAATTTCCTGAATTGTCTGGTCATGAGGGCAATCTCATCCTCATTTGACTCAGATTCTTCAGAACTTGTTTTATCCTGATTTTTATCTTTGTTGCTTGAAGAGGCTTTGAGTGCCATAGGCTTGGTCTTAATGATAAGATCTTCATTTCTTCTTAAGTTTATTTCATACGTCATTAAAGATCCAATCAATTCATCCAAAGACATTTTGGATAAATCTTTTGAATCTTCAATAACAGTGGCCTTGGTATGCCAAATTGAAGAAAGTGAACGCAAAATTTTTCTTACCAAATCTGCATCAGTATACTCCTTACCCAAAGCCTTGAGTCCATTGACAATCACCATAAATCTGGCAAACATTTCAGAAATAGATTCATTAGATTTCATCATGAAAAGTTCATATTCTGAAACTAAGATATTTGCCTTGGTCTCCTTGACCTGAGATGTTCCCTCATAGAGTAGTTCGAGTTTATCCCACATCTCTTTGGCAGATTTACACATAGAGATTCTCGAATACTCCTTGGGATGGACAGCACATTGAATCATGTTCATGGCACTGTAATTCAATGTAGCTCTCCTAATTTGTTCCCTCGTCCAGGTTTCTTCCTCACCCTGGTTTTCATAGGGACCAGCCTCAACTACTTTCCAGATCTCATAGTTCTGGGCCCTTAAGAATACTTGCATTCTGTTCTTCCAATAAGAATAGTCCAAACCATTAAAGAATGGTGGCCTATTTATGGAATGGCCCTCAGCTATGAAACCCTTTGAGTCCATGACACTTAAGTAAATGCAAAGAGAAGTAGTTGAGCAAGCAAGCAAACAAACAACCAGACAAACAGACAAACAAACACTCAATACTCAGAAACAAAAGCTGCTCAGTTCAAATCAGATCGATGTAAACCCGCTCTGATACCAATTGAAGGATCGAAATAAATGTGTGGAAAAGATCTAGAAGGGGGGGGATGAATAGATCTTAGCCACTTTTGCGGAAGCTTAAATAATTTTTTAAAAACTATTTAGAATCAGAGGCAATGTTATCAGTGAAAAGCTACTGATCTGATTAGATTGGAGTGAGTTGAAAAACTTAGATGTGAATCAAGTTGATTAAGTGAATTAAAAACGAATCCTATGCAAGCATCTAGCGGATGAATCAGTCAAACCACAGAAAACAAATGCACAAGGATTTTTAGGTGGTTCGGAAATCACCCATGTGATTCCTACATCCACCCCTCACAACCCGTGAGGATTCACTAACACAACTGGGTAACACACCCACTGGAGCCTGACAACTCCAACACTGAAGAGCTTACAACTCACACCACTTCTAGAGCAAGACTACTCTAGAACAACTGAGCAAGACTGCTCAACCCACACTTGAGTTTGACAACTCAACACTGAGCACAACGGCTCACAACAACCTGAGCACAAGGCTCACACATAGACTTGCTAGACACCAACTTAAGACATAGATCCTCTAGCAACAGATCTAGTCGAAGTTTGAGAACTCTAAAGAGAATTATGCAGAAGTACTTGCATAATCTCAAGAGATATCTCAGAAGAACAGAAGAAATGTAAAATTGAATTGAAAGTCTTCGTTCTTCAGTGTACTCCCTTGTAGAGACTTGAATTGGGAAGAAGAATGTGAAGCTTGAAGTCCAAGTCGATGCTCTGCAATCTGAGAAGTTGGATCTTCCTCGAGTTCTTCACCAAAGGAGTCTTCTACAGGATCTGCTTCCTTGGAATGCTTCGAAGGAATCTACAGGAATCAAATTCCAATTCCCACACCTTGAATGGGTGGGAATTAGTCTTCTGGAAGCAATTGGAGAGCAGAGGAGGAGACACGAGCTCTTCTGGCCGCCAGGAGCTTCTTGGAGGCTCTGAGAGAGTTGGTTTCTCTCACACTTGAAAACAGGCCGAAAAGAACCTTTTATATCCTTAGGATTCCAAAGATACCCTTTTGGGGTACAAGGGCACGCTTTCCTAGGAAGATTCTGATCGCCCTAGAAGGACACGTGGCAGCCATCAACTTTTAAGATGAAAAGTTTCCGTAGTGTGTCGACCTGCCCTGGTGGTTGTGTCGACACACTGTCCCAAAGATGGAAAAACCTGTTCTGGGAGGAAGGTCCCGTGTCGACCTGCTCTTGAGTGTGTCGACCTGCTGTCCCAATTCCTCAAACTGGCTGTTCTGGGAACTGGGTCTAGTGTCGACCTGCTCTGGGAGTGTGTCGACCTGCTGTCCCAATTCCTCAAACTGGCTGTTCTGGGAACTGGGTCTAGTGTCGACCTGCTCTGGGAGTGTGTCGACCTGGGTACCCTTGATCTCTGGAAAACTGCCACTCGTGTCGACACACTCTTGACATGTGTCGACACACTCTTGACATTTTTGCACAATTTCTCTTTGAGTCTGTGTTGATGTGTCGACACCATTGATGGGTGTGTCGACACATCTTTTGCATAAAAAAGTTTGTACCTGAAAAATAAACACATATATCATTAGTTAAATGATTTATCATTGCCATAAATGATAAATGTGGTTTGAAAAATGCTTTTTGAGCATGACTTTCAGGTATGATGCTTTTGACATGTTCCAATTAAATTGCTTTAAGAACACTTCTTGTCATCATCAAAATAGGAGGGAAATGATATGAATTAGGCATTCAACCCAACAGTCGTAGCGGTGCAGGGTCAGCACCTCCAGCAGAGTAGCTCCAGTTGTTCACTTTCTTCAGTTGTACCTCAGGGTATGCCCCAAGCTCTTGTACCTCTTTATAGTTTTGTGGAAATTTGGCTATGTAAACCTGTGAAATATATATGAAATGTGGTGTGTTCCTTTATGTTTACACGGACTGTGGTTTGGTATCCCTTGCGAGGCTTCGGCCCGTTCGCTGGAGGCGGACTCGGATCAAGTACGTTATCGGTTTAACGGGCTTGGCCGAGGCGTTCCATCACAGTAATGTGCCTGTGAGGCTTGCGGCCTAGGCATTTCAGTTGTTGAGAGGACTAGCCTATGGTTCCTCTTTCTTTATAAGGAATATGCATTTGTTTATCAATTACTGTTTAAGCTGTTATTTAAATATAAATGTTGTGAGCATGAAATGGTTTGGCTATTGGTGCTTCCAGTGAGACCCATTGGGGTTGAGGTGTCCATGGTTACGGTGTTGTTTTAGGTAGCCCCTACTGAGCCAGTGACTTGTTGAGGCTCACTCCCCTACAGTTCTTTTCAGGGCTTTCTGAGTGTTTGGCTTGCAGCGGCGTTGTGTCAGACTTGTACCACCAGAAGTTGTGTAGTAGTTAGTGTTGTGTGAGCTTGTGCTCCCTCGGGGTATGCCCCAAGTAGTTGTACTTTTAATTGGACATGTATTAATGTAATGGGACAGTTGTAAATTGTTATATGCAGGTATGAGCACATGTACTTTCTTGTGTCTTATACTGTTGTGGTTTGTCTTTTATATTCTTACTGGACACTTGTGTGAGCTATCCCTTGCGAGACTTCGGTCCGTTCGCGGGAGGCGGATCTGGAGATGGAGCCTTAATGGGCATAAATACCCCAGTCCGTCACATAAACCAACTATTATATTTGAAAATCTATTATACATTTGGGTGATATTTTCATTAAGTAGCATTTTGACTTATTCATATTGAGAAACAAGAATATATATCCTTGTTTGCTTTACTTTATCAGTTCCTTCATATGTTACCTGTAGTTTATCCCACATTTCTTTTGCATTTTTACATGCAGATAATGTGTTAAATTCTCTTTTAGATAATGCATAACATAAATAATTTTTAGCTTTGTAGTTTAGAGACATATTTCTTTTATCAGATATAAATAGAGCTGAAGTACCATCAGCAAGTATAGCAAAATCACCTTGTTTAATTATCTACCACAGATCAAAATCTGTGCCTCGAATGAAGCATTTCATTCTCATCTTCCAGTACTGGTAATCTTCACCATCGAAGAATGGTGGTCTTGTAACAAACTATCCTTCATAGTTGTGACCTTCAGCTGCCATCTCTTCGCAAATCTTTTGATTCTTCTGAGAAGACCTCAACTCAGCTCTGATACCACTTGTTGGATCGAGATGGAGCTTTAGATGTCCTAGAGGGGGGGGTGAATAGGACTTCTTTACACTTTAAAAATTATCTGAAAATATATAACACTAAATGGTAATGTTAGTACTTAGTGTAGTGTGCGAAACAAGTGAAATACTTGGCGGAAACAATCACACAGAGTGCACAGAAATTTAATCCTGGTTCGGCCCTTCCCACATGGAAGTCCTACGTCCAGTCCCTAAGAATCACTTGGGATTTCACTAACTACCAAGAACACTTGGCCTTCTCTCAACCTGAGAGGTATTACAACCCACTTGCTCCCAAGCAAGTCTTCCCTTCACCAAGGGGTAATACACATACCTACAACAATAAGTCTTCCCTTCACAAGAGGGGCACTATAGGGAACAAACCCCTTGTTGGTTACAATACTGAAAATAGTATAGTATGTCTGCTGAAAGAGTGAGCAAACACAAAAAATCAGAAAGAGATACAAGATAAAAATGATTGCTCTAACTCTTTCTGACTCAAAGGTGGTGAACTAAGAATATCTAGAGCACAAAAGCCACCCAAGGAGAAAAGACTTCTGAATGAGGAGAGCTTGGAAGTCGAAGCTTGAAGCAACAGGCTCTCTTCAAATCTTGTGAGCTTCTCTCTTTCTCTTTTCTGTAGAAGGTGTGGTTGAGTTGTGGTTCTTTGTATGTTTCACTTGCTTGCATGTCTGTGTTTTCTTAGTTCAAACTTCAGCTCATATATATGCATCAGAGATTTGAGCTTCCCATTTGAAACTGACCGTTAGAAACTAGTCGTTTGAAGGATAGCCGTTTGATCCTTGGATGTTGAGACCTTGAGGCTTCTGAAATGACCATTAGTCCTTTAGCTCTTAGAGTCTCAACGGCTTCAAGCTATGAAGATAGCTTCATGGCTCCATTAGACAGCTTCATTAAATGACTGCAAGCTCCATACTTATGACTGAAAGCAAGCATGCTTCAGTAGGTAGCTGAATATCTGCAAGGTCAAGACAAGCATAGATACCTCTATCCTTTTGGAAGTAGGTGAGATACAAATACATAAAGTATAAAGAACTTCATAAAGACAAATGTTCAGAATATTTAAAGACAGACAGACAGTTGTATGGGGAATGCACAAATGTTTTCTGAAAGTCATGGAGTTTTGACAGAAAGGAGATGTGATAGGTGAGTTCTAACAGATAGCTCATGCTGCTTATACCTATGATCGCATTTACTGCTTAGCATCTGTCAAACGAAGATAGAACTATATTTTTGACAATAAGTAAAAGAACATATTATACAACTCTTTCAAATCTCAATAAAGATTTCTAATATGATTATACACATTTTTCTGCCTAACAGAATATTTGAATTCAATAGCAGAGAAAACATCATACTAAAAGTCATATATGAGACAATTATTCCTTAAAAGATATCATAGGGATAAAGAGAAACTATTGACAATAATCAAGATAAATGAAACATTATGTTTTGTAAGGAATAAAAAAAAATCTAAGTATGGTTGAACACATGAGTTGATGTTATACTCCGACTTTGAGAAAATCATAGTGAGAAACAACCAAGACAATCGATACTAGACTTCGAGTGTTGAAGAGTCAGAATGAGACATCGATTGGTAATAGACATCGACTACTTGAGAGTTTGAGTCAAGCACATATGTTCATCAATCGATATCATACTTCGACTTTTCAGAAGTCGGAGTGAGGTTACTTCGACTTTTCAGAAGTTGGAGTGAAGCAAGAGATCTTCGACTTTCGAGGAGTCGGAGTCAACCCAGATCACTTCGACTTTAGAGGAGTCGAAGTGAAGCCAGATTACTTTCGACTTTTCAAGAGTCAGAGTATAGCCAATAGTTCATAAAGTCGATAGCCTACTTCGACTTTCCAGGAGTCGGAGCTATTATAATATATAGTATACGTTTGTAGACTTAGAAAAAATTTTCTTATCAAGTGTGTTAGTGTTGACACTTAGGTCCTATGTGTTGACACACAATTTGATTAAGGGTTGCACAGTATAATATATGTATGTCTTTACGGAAACACATTAATTTTCATACAAAATAAAGTATAGTGTAAATCAATAAATTTGTTTAAGAGATATTAAAATATTTTGTCATAGCAAAAACACAATGGTCAAGCATTTGGAAAAGATATTTGCACAACAATGTTTCTAAATATTTTTGTTCAACAATTCTTAAGATAGTTGCCCGATAATTTTCCCAAACATTTTGCTCAACAATTCTCCCCATTTTTGTTAATGACAAAAACTTTTATTTAGACAAAGTAACCAAATTTTGTTTTGTAAAACTAATTGTTTTGTTATGGATATCTTTCGTTTTCTGTCTTTCTCCCCCTTTGTGGCATTAACATAAAGGATAAAGGATAAGAGAGAGAGAGAGAGAGAGAGAGAGAGAGTAATACACATAGATAGAGAGAAACATATGTATTTATATCTGAATAACATTTGTGTACATACATCAAGAGGAACTGGGGAAATAGAGAGAAGGTGGGACCTGAGCAAAGAAGGGTTGAAGAAGATCCCAGAGCTTCTTCTCATTGTCTGGGAATACATGAAGGAATTTGAAACTATCTATGTCATAGGAGGGTCCTACAGAGGGGATTTTCCTATAAGACTTAAGGTGTCGGCGATGATACCAATTGACTCTCCTATTATAGTTATCACCACTCAAAGTTCTCCTAGGGGAATGAATTGCCTACTGGCTGCCTTGTGCAATAACTCATGAACAGTGATGTTCCAATGGAGACCCTGAGAGTGTGCTGCATCCTTGGCCTTGTAGTATATAGTATATCTCTCTGTCCACTTCTGAGAAGTTGAAGTCTTGACTCCGACTCCTAAAAGTCGATTGATGAACACTCCTGAGAAGTCGAAGTCATCACTCCAACTTCTGTTTCAACTCCCTGGAAGTCAAAGTATTCACTCCAATTCCTTCAGAAGTCGAAGTATGATTGATTGATGGATTTCACTCCGACTTTTAAGAAGTCGAATTTCTTGGTCAGACTCACTGCGACTTCTGTAGAGTCGAATTTCAGTTTGTATCTCTTATTTCTAACTCCGACTCCAAGAGAGTCGAAGTACATATCATTCTAACTCCGACTTCTCTGACAACTTCTGTATACTTTTTCTATGCAAAATTTTATTTCATGAGTTTCATGAGATCTTGATTGTTTGATATTTGCCTAATGAGATCTTTTATAAAACACATAATGCTTGTATATCCTATAGGTTAACACTCTGTCTGGACACTTTTTTAATGTATTCTGACAAGTAGGATATATTATATTTAAAATAACCACAAAAATTATCTCTGAAAAGATCTAAAATATTTATACAAATTGGTCTCTTGCTTTATGTCAGAAGTTCAGGTTTTCTTTTCTTAGCAGTTGTCTTGCAGTTAATGCCATCAAGCACATGGGATATTAACAGAGGCTCACCTCCCACTATCAGAACCTCACCTTACTGACTGATGCAACTGTTTGTTTGTCTTTTATTACACTAAACTTTTATCTATCCAAGGTTTCCATACTTTACACATATTTCTGACTCACCTACCTCAAAAAGTATGGAGGTATCTTGTCTTTTGTCTTGTCCTCGTTGCAGAACATTGATTAGGCACATTTTTAGCATGGAGCTTTCACAGAACATTAATTGAAGACTGTCTTCCAAGCTGTGAAGCTACAACATTGTCTGAAGCTGTTGGATAGCTAAAAAGTTGATGGACTAATGGATAACAAAATCTCAACAGCATCCAAAGGATCAAAGATCACTCCTCAAACAGCTAGATCTCCAACGGATAGTTTCAAATGGAAATATCTTCTGAAGCATGTATAGAAGCCAAAGTTTGAACTTAAAAACATTGAGTGTGTGAAAACCTGTTAGCAACACATTCAACTCACACTTGCATTCTGCTAGCAAGAGCCTTCACAAGCCTTCTACTAAGCTGCAAGATTGAGAGCTTTCACAGTCCAAAAATTTCCAAGCTCTCCACTTCACAGAAGTCTTGTTTGTTGGGTGGCATCTATGTAACTAGATCATTTCTCTAGTCCACCCTCCTTGATTCAGAAAGGATCAGAGCTGTAATTTGTTATTTGTTTTTCTTTCTGGATTCCCTATGTTTGCTCATCCTTCAGAGCAAACACACAAGTATTTTTCAATTCTGTCTGTACAACCTATAGGAGGTTTGTTCCCTGCAGTGCCCCTCTTGTGAAGGGAAGACCTACCGGTATAGGTAGTTGTTGTACCCCTGGTTAAGGGAACACTTGTTTGGGAGAAAGTGGGCTTGTAATTCCTCTCAAGGGTGAGAAAAGGCCAAGTTTTGTTGGCAGTTAGTGAAATCTCAAGTGGTTTGCTTGAGGACTGGACTTAGGACTTCCATGTGGGAAAGGCAGAACCAGGATAAAATTTCTTGTGCATTTGTGTGATTGTTTCCGCCAACTTACACTTGTTTCACACACTACACTAAACACTAACAATTTTATTTAGTGTTGCCTAATTTCAAATAAAATTTTTAAAGCGCAAGAAGTCCTATTCACCCCCCTCTAGGACATCATTAGTGCCATCTCGATCTAATAAGTGGTATCAGAGCTAGGTCTTCTCAGAAGAATCGAAAGATTTGAGAAGAGATGGCAGCTGAAGGCCATAACTATGAAGGTCAGTCTGTTACAAGGCCACCATTTCTTTGATGGTGAGGACTATCAGTATTGAAAGATGCAGATGGAATGCTTCATCAGAGGCACAGATTTTGATCTGTGGCAGGTAACTAAACAAGGTAATTTTGATATACTTAGTTAAACTACCTCTACTCTCTCCATAGCTGATAAGAGAAACATGTCTCTAAATTACAAAGCTAAAAATTATCTATGTTGTGCCTTATCTAAAAGATAAATTAATAGATTATCTGCTTGTAGAACTACAAAAGAAATGTGGGATAAACTACAAGTAACATATGAAGGAACTAATAGAGTTAAACAAACTAGAATAGATATTCTTGTTTCTCAATATGAACAATTTAAAATGCTTCCTAATGAAAACATAACTCAAATGTATAATCATTTTTCAAACATAATAGTAGGACTGAGTTCACTAGGTATGATTCTTACAAATGATGAAACAGTAAGAAAAATCTTAAGATCATTAACTAATGTTTGAACCCCCAAAGTCACAGCCATTGAAGAAGCCCATGATCTAACTCAACTTTCCATTGCCAAACTAATTGGATCCTTAATGGCTCATGAAATTAACATGGAAAGGTATTCTAAAACTTCATCGAAAAAGAAAATTCCAAATACTTTGAAAGTTGCAGATTCTTCTTCCTCCGAAGACTCAAAGGAGAAATCAGATGGCAGTGATGAAGAAGCCATGCTGTCAAGGAAACTGCAAAGGATTTTTGCCAAGAAAAAGAAGTTTGGTTCAATGAGATTCTTCAATAAGGACAAGAAGAAGGAACCAACCTGCTACGAGTGCAATCAACCAGGACATTACAAATCTGAATGTCCTAAGCTAAAAATGAAGGATCAAGTAGAAAGATCTGAGAAGAAGAAAGGCAAAGAAAAGAAATTTTGAAGATACAAGAAAAAAGCAATGGCAGCAGCATGAGACAATGAAGAAGCTACAAATTCAGACTCCTCAAGCTCAGAATCTGAAGAAGAAGAAAAAGCAAATCTAGCCCTCATGGCAGGACTGGATCAGGTAAATTCTGAAACCTCTTTTACATCTTGTTCTGAATCTGATTCAGATAGTCTTGAAGATGCCTTCAATGAATTATATGAAAAATATAAAATAGTAGTCAAGCAAATGAAAATAGTTAAATTAAATTTGCTTACACAAGAAAAATCTAATACTTTCCTGAAAAATGAAGTAGAAAGATTAGGACAAAACCTAAATGAAACTAAAAGAGCAAATGAACTACTGTGTGAAGACTTAAAAAATAAAAATAGTAAAATCATGGAAATAGAATCAAATATAAAAGAATTAAAGTATGAAAAAAATTAAAAGAAGAAAATAACTATTCAAGAGCTACCATAGAGAAAATCTCTAATTGTAAAACATCTCTATTTGTAAGACTAAAAGATTCTAGGGCAGGTAAAAAGAAATATAGAGTAGGATATACACCTCCACATAATGAAGAAAATATTGTGTATGCTAAAAATTATCCAACTCCACAGTTTGTAAATGAAAAGGGAATTAAAAATCCCAGAAAAGTTAACCAACATGTTTACAAACAAAAGTAGAAATATAACAATACTACACACATGAAAAATACTTTTGATCTATGTTGTAGTCATTGTAACTAGCTAGGACACACTGTCAGCACATGCACAACTAGACACCTGCACTGGATTCCTAAGACTAACCATCAAGAACCCAAGAAAATTTAGATACCAAAAGTTACAACTTAAGTTTGTTTGCAGGGTCGCCTGAGAGCATCCAAATGGTATTTGGATAGTGGGTGATCAAGGCATATGACAGGTGACAGGAAGTTATTTACAAGTTTTAGAGATGAGATTGGTCAGGTCACCTATGGAGATAATGGAAAAGGGAAGGTCTTAGGATGTGGAACAGTAGGAACAAAAGAAAAGAATCTAATAGAAGATGTCATGTATGTAGAAGGATTGAAGCACAACCTCAATAGCATCAGTCAACTATGTGATAAGGGTCATCTGGTAAAATTTCAGAATGACAAGTGCATCATTCAAAAGAATGGAAAAACAGTATTTGAAGCTCAAAGAGTCAAAAATGTGTACACCTTACAGTTAGCAGAATTAAAAGAAGTAAACATATGTCTTGCAACCACCAAGAGTGAAGAAACTAATTTATGGCACAAAAGACTAGGACATGCAAGCACTTCAGTAATCAAGAAATTAATCAAGCATGATCTACTTGAAGGTCTTTCTGTTGGGTTACAATGTGTATGATGATGATTGTTCTTAAATATTTTTGATGTTTTTGATGAATGACATAATTAATGTTGTAAAATGATCAAGACATGAAAAAAATAATCAAATGATAAATGACTTTTTGATCATCTATGTATTCATGATATCTCACTTGGAATGCTTCTTATGTAGGTGTGAATGAACACTCAAGACAAGCAATAAAACCCAAGTGCAAAAGACCTTGAAATTCACATCAAGCAATCATCTGTCGACAGCCAAGATGCTATGTGTCGAAAGATAGGCAAGTCAGAAACAAACAAGCTACTGGAAGCACAAATAGAGCAGTAATTGTCGACAGATATGGTGTGCCTGTCGACAGCTAAGTGTTGCCTGTCGATAGCCAGAAATCGCCTGTCGACAGCCCCAATTTCCAGCAGCCAACAAGGTTCTGGAAGACAGTTTCCAGTAATACCTGTCGATAGCTGTGATGCATCTGTCGACAGCCGAAGGATAAGTCACAACGGGTGACCAGGATGTGATATGTATTAGGGTGTTCCCAATTAACACGACTCTCCATACTTGGACACCAATATATATAGATCATATAGAGGTATTTTCACAGCAAGGAGCCTCCATACCAAAACCCTAAGTAAAGACCACGAAGAAAGACTTCCACCTGCTGCTCTGCTTGGACCCTCCATCCTGTTCGAGGAAGATCCATCCCGAGCGAGGAGTTGAAGCCTGTTCATCCTTGGTTCAAGCTTCGTCATCATCATGTGGTCTTCAACGACGTGAAGCTTGGAGTCTTCTGGACGAACTCACTGAAGAGTTCACATCTTGGATTTGATTCTCAACTCAGAACTCTTCTTTTGTTCTACTTTTCATATCCCTGTGTGTGTGGAAGTGGTTTGAGCGTCCCTTGTGCTTGATCCACGTGTGTGTGGGTGTTCTGAGTGCGTGTTTGCCTCAGACACAAAGCATGCGTGTGTTGTTGGGTTGAACTTGCTTCTATAAGCAGTCTTTCCGTGTGTGTGTGTGGATGGTGGACGTAGGATACACGAGTTGTGTACTTCGAACCACCTTAAATCTTTGTGTCTTGTGGTTTGCACATTTTTACAATAGATGTATGGTAGGCACGCTTGATTGTTCACATGCTAGGTAGATTGCTAAATTCCCAATCACAATTTACACACACATCGAAGTTTGAATTCGATTCACACCTGTTTAAGAATTCATCAAGTCAGTGTTGGGATCGAAAAGAAGGTTAAAGTGCTTTTAATAGGTAGGAATTTATTCAACCCCCCTTATAGATTACTGTCTTAGGTGATTCTGTCCACCTTTCAATTGGTATGAGAGCGAGGTTTCTCCGATTTACAGCTTTAAAAGCTTGATCTCACGATTAGGAGTGATTCTGGTTAAATGGAAACCAACAAGGGATTTATGGCTGAAGGACACTCAATGTCCATGCCTCCCTTCTTTGATGGCACTGATTACACTTATTGGAAAAACTATATGCAGATCTTTCTGAGAGCTCAAGATTATGAGTTGTGGAAGATCGTTAGCAAGGGTGCATACTAGCTGCCAAAAGACGAAGATACTTGGACAAGAGAACAGATCCGCAAAGGAACCTTGAATTGGAGCACGTTGAACATGATACAATGCGTCGTGCATCCAAAGGAATACTCAAGGGTCTCCACATGCAAGTCAGCAAAGGAAATGTGGGGCAAGCTGGAGCTCATATATGAAGGTACGTCTGAGGTAAGGGAAACCAAAGCTAGCATGCTAGTATCTCAATATGAAATATTTAAGATGAAAAATGAAGAAAAAATTTCAGATATGTTTGCTAGATTCATGATAATAATCAATGGCTTGAAAGGTCTTAAGAAAGAGTACAGTGAGAGTGACTTAGTAAGGAAGATACTTAGGTCTCTTCCATCCTCTTGGCATACTATGGCTACTATCATTGAGGACTCTAAAGACCTTTCCATAATGAAATTGGATGAGCTAATAGGATCCCTGATGACCTATGAAATAAATCTAAAAAGAAAAGAAACTGAGGTGAATCCTAGAAAGTCCATTGCATTGAAAGCATCTAATAAAGCCTCATCAAGTTCCAAGAAAGAGACTCAACAGAAAAATGATGAAACTGAAACGTCTAGTGATAGTGAGAATGATGAAATGGTCATGCTCACTGGACAGTTCAAGAAATTCCTCAGGTTTAAAAAGAAAGGATCAGGTAACTTCAAAACTCTTCCAAAAAGAGATTTTTCAAACAAATTTGATTCTAACAAGAAATCTGACATCATTGTGTGCTATGAGTGCAAGAAACATGGGCACATGAGAGGTGAATGCCCAGAGCTCAAGAAGAAGCTGAAAAAGGACAAGTTCACGTTCAAGAAACAAGGCCATGATGGCAACTTGGAGTGATGAAGATGAGGATGATAACGCTCAAGGAAGTTCTGAAGATGAAGAGATCCAGTGCTTAATGGCAAGGAGTGAGGACTCTTTTTTTTTTTTTTTGACGAAAGGGAACAGAAGCTGTCCCTAAATTTTATAAATGAAATTTTGGGAATACAGAACTACAGGACATACCCCTAAAGAAATGGAAAGCTACCCAAGGCGAACATTAGGCAGACCAGTCTTATCAAGGACTGTTGGACCTCTTACAACACGTGGTAGCATAGAAAAGGAAGTATAGATCCTATTTGTAGGTTCCTGACACCCTAAAGATGCCAAAGCATCAGCCACCTGGTTCGCCTCTCTGAAAACATGCACAATAGTAGAGGCGTGCTTATGAAGAATGACCAATGCAGAGTGCCACCATCTATGGCATAGCCACCCCAGAGAAGAGTTTGAGTGGATGGAGGTAACTAAAGTGGCAGAATCAAAATATATATGGGAGACACGGAAACCAAATTCTTCAGCCAAATGTAAACCATCATGGAGAGCTCGGACTTCATCCTGGAGACTAGTTCCATAACCGTAGTTGAACGCAAAAGCCAGTAGAATGTTGCCTTTTGCATTCCTAAAACAACCACCACCTCCGCTGGAACCCGGGTTACCTTTTGATGCTCCATCAACATTGAGATAAATACCATGAATGGGCGGTATCCACCGAACAAGCTTGAATGTAGATGGGTGACACTTGAAGGAGAAGACAATAGAACTGATGATAGCTGCCTTGTTCGCTGATGGTTGAGTGTTGAAAATCTGTCCACGGATGGCATGAGACATGAAGAAAATAATATTATCAATGATCCTCCTAGTAGGCCGATTGATGAGTTCAAATCTTCTTCTACATCTTTCCCTCCAAATCTCCCAAGTAATAAGAATAATCCCATAGATGGCAATGAACCCATATGGCGATGAGATTTTATGTTGCTCAATATTCCTTCAACACCATGAAGTTAAGTGATCATTAGGCATAATTGTACATGAAAGGAAAGGTGAGAACTAGTGCCACAGGCTAGCAGCAATATCACTTTTGAGAAATAGATTATTAATGTCCTCATACTGCGGTGTATAGCAGCACAAACATTTAGAAGCTAGTTGTATGCCATGTTCAAAAATTCTAGAATCCACCGAGACAGCTCTGTTGATGATTTTCCAACAAAAGAGAGAAGCCTTTTTGTTGAAACTATGATGCCGGATCTTAGCAAGCGGAGGTCTCTGAACACCTCGAGGCCGCAAAAGGTTATAAGTAGATTTAGAAGTGAAGGAGCCATCGTTGGTAGGGGACCATATGCACTTATCCTCATCATCATTTAATTAAACTTGTCGAAGAACTTGAATACCAGGGAATATCCGCCAGAAATAATGATTATCATCATTGAGAACATCACGCACCAAAGCATGGGGGGCATTAGTGGGATCATCTAAGGAGAGGTGCAAAGGTCTTTCTCCAGCCCACGCATCATAAAAGAAGTCAGCAGTGCCACCATTGCCAAGTAACCATCTTGTGTTTTTAGTGATGAGATTATTGACAATAGTAAAGATATTTCTAGGCAGACCATACATGTGGAGGGATTTTTCTTGGCATACCTGGCCCAAAGAGCGTTCCCGTGGTAGATGTTCCAAAGGTATTTAGTAGCCAGAGATAGTTGGATTTGCCATAGACTTCTGACCCCCAACCCGCCCTCAAGAATGGGGTGCTGAATGATCGACCATGGAATCCAGTGGCGTCTCTAGACTCCATCTAGCCCACTCCAAAAGAAAGAAGCAAAAGCCCTCTCAAGAGAACGAATAACACCTTTTGGAAGGATGGAAGTCGTGGCAGTATAAATGGGGATAGAATTGAGCATAGCATTGATTAGAACAACACGGCCAGCCTGGGATAAAAATTTGGATTTCCAACTGCTGAGTTTCTTGTTTATTTTATCAAATAAGAACTTGAAATCTGCAGCTCTGACTCGACCTTCTTTCAAGTTGATGCCAAGATAGCAAAGGGAACCTGTTTGCTGGGAGAAACCAGTAATATTTTTGACTTTAATCGTTGTGGCAGTAGGTGTTTTTTTGGATAGCATAAAATGGCTTTTCCTTCAGTTAATCTTTTGCCCAGAGGATAATTCATATGCTTCAAGGAACTTAAGGAAGACCGACAAATTGGAAGCATGCCCATTAGTGAAAACCAAAGTATCATCAGCGTACAGTAGATGAGAGATAGATGGACAATGTCTGGGGCCAGCATAAGGTTTTAAGGAGCCAGTATGGAGTAGGTGCTGAAGACCCCTGCTAAGTACCTCCTCCATAATGATGAAAAGAGCCGGTGCAATTGGATCTCCCTGCCTGAGACCCCTGGAAGATTTAAAGTACCCAGCTTGATGACCATTAAAAAGGACAGAAAACCAGCAATTAGATATCAACATGCCCATGTAAGAAATAAATCTATTGCGGAAGCCAAACATCCTAAGAACGTTAAAGAGGAATTCCAATTCAACATGATCATAGGCTTTCATCATATCAAGCTTGAATATAATGTTATGTCCCCTCACCTTGTGCCCCAGATCCTTAACCAAGCATCTAGCAAGTGCCACATTATCAATGATGGATCTGCCCTTGACAAAAGCGCCATGTTCCTTAGAGATTATCTGTGGGAGAATGTCAGTAAGGCGATCACAAAAAATTCTAGAAATGATCTTGTGACAAAAATTGCATAAGCTGATGGGCCGGTAATCCGCGAAGGATGCAGGATTATTGACTTTAGGAATAAGAGCAATAACTGTAGAAGTAATTCCACATGGTAGTGAAAATCCTCTAAAAAAAACCGTTGACAGCCTCAAAGACATCGACACCAATAATATCCCAGCAACCAGTATAGAATATGCCTGAATAACCATCTGGGCCAAGAGCACCATTGCCATTCATGTCCGAGACTGCCTTCTTAGCCTCCTCCAATGAAGGGGGGGAACCTTGTGTCCCAGAAATAAATGCATTAAAATCAATCATGGAATTAATGTTGGAGAAGTTTCCACCAATTTTCTCAGAGGGTTCAGAGATGCAGTTGAAGTCCCCACCCACTAGCCACGGGACAGAATCTTGAGAAGCAAATGATAGAAGATCTTCAAAAAGGGTACGACGGTTTCTATAATTGCAGGAAGCATAAACAATAGTGATGAAGCAGCAAGTAACATCCCCCCATTTATAGGCCAACATTATATGCTGGTTAGAGCTTTGGGAAACACGGAGATTTGCTTCTGCTTGCCAGAATACCCATATCTTGGAGTCTTCACCATCATTACCAGCAACATCATGCATTTTGATAGATTTTCAAAGATCACCAGCACGAGTGAAAGTTATCATCGGTTCCGAGATTGCAACAAACATAGGACGGTAACTACGACAGAGCTGACGAAGGTGTCTCCTGGATGCAGGATTGGCAACACCCCGAATATTCCAAATAATTGACGAATAATTCATGAGGAACAGTAGCCAGATGATATATCAGCAGCCTTAGCCTTTGACCTTGTACAAACACCCCCCAGATTTTGAAATTTACCATCTTTAGAGAAGGATACTAATGGCATCAGAAAGTTATCAGTGCTAGCATGTTGTGCCACCGAGCTGTTTAAAGCTTGCTCTTTACTGACCTGAATGCAACTGCCATTATATTCGATATTGATTGCCTGTGTCTTATCAAGACTATGAGGAAAACACCTCCCATCTGTGGAGGAAGCCTGCTCAGGAATATTAAATGAATTCTCCAGTTGATTGGGGTTGGGTAACTCACCAGATTTGCAAGATTGGTCAGGTATTAGTGACAGTAAAGATCCATTGCTAATGCTCGCAACGTGGTGCTAATGGCCACATTTAATGCCATGAAGAGCATGCACAGGAGCATGCACGTTGACAACATGAGTCTGTGCCTGGGCTTCAGCAGAAACAAAAGAAACCGGATCTGGACGGGGCATGCTTCTCGAGTAGGGACCAGATCCTCATCTTCCACATCAGCTAGAACATCAAACCTGTTTGTCGAAGACATAAGAAGCGTGAGGGGATCTTTATTTTTCTTCTTGCATACCTACTTGGTAGGAGAAAATGGATCAACAGGCTGTGCGGCTACATGTGCAGGGTCCTGCTCCTCATCCTCCACTTTGGTCAGGCGATGCATTGCATTAGAATCTTGGTTTTTCTTGCGCCATAGCTGCTTGGTGGGTGGGGGTTCCGACGCCTTAGGTAAGGGAACTTCTGGTGCCAGCACGGGGTTACGCTTCTTGTTCTTCTTATGGCAGTCGTCTTCTGAGTGCCCTAGCTTGTGGCAGAAAGAGCATAATGGAGGGATGCGATGATAGTTGACAGATTGCCAAAAACCTTCCATGTCACAGCCGATTCAAAACCTATCAAGTCTAGGATTCTTGATGTCCATCTCCACACAAACAAGGGCTTCTTGTGTCTGAGTGAGAGCACTAGCAGATTCATGGATTCGAAGAGCATGCCCAAGGTTCCCAGTGATGGATTTGAGGTAATCATCAAAATAGAAATTAACGGGAAGCAAGGGGAATCCAACCCATACTGGGATCAGAGTGGGGTCAGCATCGAAATCAAAGTATGGCTCCCATCTAAAGAAACGAAAGAGCAGGCCTTTAATGAATAGACTTCTCCTCAAGATCACTTTCAGAAAATCCTCTTGATCATCAAACCTGAATAGTAAGTGACGTTGATGCAATGTGCTAATGATGAAATCTCACTTAAGATCCAGGCGCTGGGTGAGGCAAGACTTAATCTCAAGTATCGAGCAGCGCCCATAGGAACACCTTGCGATGATTGCATGTTGAAGAGGCTTGGTGGAAAGCATCAGCTCCTCCTTGGAGAAGTACATAGCCGGTTCACCTTGATCTATAAAACTGGCAAGCTTCACACCAATATTTATCATTGGTGGAGGTTTGGAGAGGGTGATCATCTGGGCATAGGTCTTACGGCCTACAGAAGGGCCGGGATCATCCCCAGGAGCAGGAGCAGCCATGGCAGGCCAGCCAAAGGCGGCCGCCAACCCCCAAGAGGGGCGGCGGCGACAGGAAACCCTAAACCCCAGACACAGAGCTACTCTCTCTAGAATTCTAGAGAGAGAGTGCTCTAACCCGAACCACCTTCAATTATGCTACAGCAAGGAGTGAGAACTCCAATGAGGTAAACTCTTCCTTTGAAAATTACAATGTTGATGACTGGGAAGAGGCTTATACCTTGCTCTTTGAAAATTTCTGTGAATATAAATATGAAAATAAAGCACTGAAGAAGAAAATCATCTCACTTGTTCATAGCACATCTAATAATGAACAGATTGCAATCCTAACTAAAGAAATTGAGCTACTAAAAATTGAACAGGAAGGTCACTATGAGGAAATGGATTGCATGAAGGAAAAACTGTAAGAAAATGAAAAGGAAAGACAAACTTTAATTAAATCTATTGAAACTCTTCAACATGTGAATCAAGAGATCCAGAAAGAGATGGAAAAAGCTCAAAAGGAACTGAAGGGAAAAACTGAAGATCTCTCAAGATTTGTAAAAGGAAAAGAAAATTTGGATGCTATTTTAGGAGTCAAAACAAACATAACAAGGCATGGGCTTGGGTATCAAAGTAAAACTTAAAAGAAACTTGGAGAAAAATTGATCACATCTTTTGTTGATTGCAGACCAAGTACAAGTAAACAAGTTCTAACTAAAGGTAAGCAATTGAAGAATAATCAAAAGACTTCTTCTGTTCAACAAGCAAAGAAATCTGTCGACAGACCAAATGTTACCTATCGATAGGCCTGGAAATATGTTGGAAAAGTGAAGCCAACCAAGCAACAGAAAGGTCAAAAGCAATCACAAGCTCAACATAACAACAAAGAAATGCAATAAGTAAAACTCCATCATGCAACTTCTGTAAAAAACTTGGCCATACTGAAACACAATGCTGGAATAATCTGAACAAGTTGAAGTGCAAACAAGTATGGATTCCAAAGCATTTACTTTTTGGTATGAATGAAAAATTGGGACCCAAAGTAATTTGGGTGCCAAAACCCCTTGTCTGATCCATCTATGCAGGAATGCCTAGCAGCCCAAAATCAAAACAAGTGGTATCTAGACAATGGCTGCTCGAGGCATATGACAGGCGATAAAGAAAAATTTTCTTTGCTGGTGGAAAAAGACGGAGGTCAAGTTATGTTTGGAGGTAACAATAAAGGCCAAATAATTGGCACAGGTAAGGTAGGTAAGTATGCATCCAACTCAACAGATAATGTGCTCTTAGTTGATGGTCTGAATCATAATCTCCTGAGCATCAGTCAATTGTGTGATAAAAGCCATCAAGTCATTTTTGAGTCAGATGCATGTCAAATCATTGATAAAATTTTAGGAAGTGTCAAGTTTTCTGGAAAAAAGAGTGAATAATATCTACCTAGTTGATCTAGATGAACCAGAAAATAAAAATTTATGTCTTGTTGCAAATAAACAGGATGAATTGTCTTTATGGCATCATAGGTTAGATCATGCGAGCTACAATATTTTGTACAAGATCATGAAGATGAAATTGGTAAGTGGACTTCCTGAAATTCCTTTCAATAAAAATGTGAGTTTTTGTTATGCATGTGCACAGGGAAAACAAATAAGGAAGTCATTCAAATCTAATGTACCCATAATCACTTCAAAACCACATGAACTGTTGCACATGGACCTTTTTGGACCTACTAGAACACTTAGTCTCAATGGTAAACGTTTTGGGTTTGTCATTGTAGATGATTTTTCTAGGTTCACTTGGGTTAAATTCTTGTCTCACAAAAATGAAGTTCTTAAAAACTTTGAAGAGTTCTTTAACAAGATTGAGCATGGCAACATAAACAAAATATGCTCAATCCGCACTGATCATGGGGGAGAGTTTAACAATCATTCTTTTTCTGATTTCTGCAGAAACCAAGGAATTGATCACAAGTTTTCTTCTCTAAGGACTCTAAAACAAAATGGAGTAGTGGAGAGAAAGAACAGAACCTTGGTGGAAATGTCTCGTACTCTTCTGGTTGAAAGCCAACTCTCAAGGAGTTTTTACGCAGAAGCAGTGAATACGTCGTGCTACATCCTAAATCGAGCCATGGTAAGATCTGTGATGAAGAAAACTCCGTATGAGCTCTTGAAAAGTAAGAAACCCAATATTGGGTACTTCAGGATCTTTGGCTCCAAAGTCTTTATCCATAACAATGACAAGGTTGATTTAGATAAATTTGAAGCCAAAAGCGATCCAGGTATTTTTCTAGGCTACTCTGAACACTCTAGAGCTTATAGAGTGTTTAACAATAAAAACAGAACTATGGAAGAGACTCCACATGTTGTTTTTGATGAGTTTCATGCAAAAACTAACAATTCTAATGCCTCCAGGTATGATGAAGAAGAAGGAAAAATTCTGGAAGAACAAGATGAGAAGCCACTGTCGACAGACCAAGAAGAGGCTGTCGGTAGGCCTGAAGAAGCTAACGCAAATGATCAAAATCCCCAAGAACAAATTCCTCAAGAGGAATATCCTCAAGAACAAGATAAATCGGGCCCTTCAACAATCAAAAATGTCAGGTACTCCAAAGATCACCCACTTGAGAATGTAATTGGAAATGTGATAGAGTTCACACTAGGTCTCACTTTAGACACATTGTTGAACAAGATAATTTGGCATTTGTTTCTCAAGTGGAACCTAAAAATGTTGAAGAAGCTCTAAAAGAAAACTCTTGGATAGATGCTATGCATGAGGAACTTGGGAAATTTCAAAGAAACAATGTTTGGAGCTTAGTTCCTAGGACCCCTGAAATTTCAGTAATTGGAACAAGATGGGTATTTAAGAATAAGCTAAATGAAGAGGGTAAAGTGGTGAGAAACAAAGCTAGACTGGTAGCCAAAGGGTATAATCAAGAATTTTGGGTAGATTTTGAAGAATCCTTTGCACCAGTAGCTAGGCTTGAGGTAGTTAGAATATTGTTAGCTTATGCATGTTCTAACAAATTCAAACTTTTTCAATGGATGTTAAAATTGCCTTCTTGAATGGATATATCAAAGAAGAAGTGTATTTTCTCAACCACCTGGATTTGAGGATAATGATAAGCCTAACCATGTCTATAAATTGCACAAAGCTCTCTATGGTTTGAAACAGGCACCCCGAGCTTGGTACGACAGGTTGAGCAATTTCTTGGTTAGTAAAAACTACTCCAGAGGTAAGGTGGACCAAACTCTCTTTACTAAATGTGTTCGCAATCATATAATTGTTGTTCAAGTCTATGTGGACGACATTATCTTTGGTTCCACTAACCCCTCACTGTGTGAAGAATTTTCAAAACACATGCACAGTGAATTTGAGATGAGTTTAATGGGGGAGCTTCAATTCTTTCTTGGCTTGCAGGTAAAACAATATGAAGATGGCTTCTTCATTAATCAAGAGAAATATGTCAAGGAGCTACTGAAAAGATTTCAGTTCGAAGAAGCCAAGCCAGCCTCTACACCAATGAGCACAAGTGTAAAACTGGAAAATGATGAGAAAGGTAAATGGTAGATGCAAAGCAATTCTGAGGTATGATTGGCTATCTCCTTCACCTTACTGCAAGTAGGCCAGACATACAGTTTAGTGTTTGCCTTTGTGCTAGATATCAATCTAGTCCAAGGGAAAGCCATTTGATTGTAGTTAAAAGGATCTTCATATATCTCTCAGGTACATATGATTTGGGTTTATGGTATCCAACATGTAGCAGTTTTGATTTAGTCTCATATTCTGATGCTGACTATGCTGGGTGTAAAATTGATAGAAAAAGCACTACTGGGTATTGTCAATTCCTAGGGGTTGCATGGTTTCGTGGGCATCTAAGAAGCAACACTCAGTTGCACTATCCACTGCAGAAGTAGAATATGTTGCTGCAGGGAGCTGTGCAGCTCAAGTGTTGTGGATCAAAAGTCAATTGTGTGATTACAACATTGACATTGGATGCACAGGTCCTATGTGACAACACTAGTGCTATCAACCTTTCCAAGAACCCAATTCAACACTCAAGGACAAAACACATTGAAATAAGACATCACTTTTTGAGAGATGAGGTAGCCAACAAAAACTTGGAGCTTAGCTTCATTCCAACTGAAAAGCAATTGGCTGATATCCTCACCAAACCTTTGTCAGAAGATAGGTTTACCACACTGAGAAGAGAAATGGGCTTGAGCAAAATTCAATGAACCAATGCCAAATTAAGGAGTAAATGATCTTTGTGTGTAGTGACTACGTGGTATATCAAATGGTGACATGTGGAAAAATAAGTCAGGCTTGTTTGGAAACTATCATTATGCGTGAGTAAAAATACTCCGCCAAGTATCCATAGTCTTCTTATGCATAATGGTCACCAACTTCTTTTGAGGTAATTGGTTTCTTTCATTTTTGGCACATTTATCTCTGTAAAATAATGGAATTTTTGTGCTCGCATGCTTATGGATGTCTCCTTTTTGTGCAAATGATTGGCATGAATGTGTATATAATTGCTTGATTTGATTGAATGTTGCTTTACACAGATGCACACATTATGGGGGAGTAAGTCAAGGTAGGTTGAGTGAGATTCTTGAGGGATACCCTTCATATTCATTGTTTCATTATCTCTCAATCACTTGGTCCACATGTCACTCAATTCAAAGCCTTAAAACTGATTTTTCAAGTTCCTGTCGATAGCCAGAACACCAGCTGTCGACAGATCCCCTCTCCCAGAACCACAATTCTTCCGTTTCACAGTAGCTGTCGACATCCACAACCCTGATGTCGATAGATGCACTTCATCTCTGAATTATTCAATATTCCTTAATACTTCTCAATGAGTATGTTCATTATCTTTAAGCAAGGGGAGAATTGGACCTTAATACTTCATTACAACCTTTCCTACCTACATTGTACCAAAGACATTGACTTACTCACAATGATTTTGAAATAATATTCTATGTATGAGTCTCGATTGTGTCATCTAGAAAACATTGAACAAATCTAATGGCTTTAACCTAACTCACTTGAATAACTCCCTTGTGGATAATCATTTTTCTGAAATGGCTTGACAAGTAAGAAGGTTCTTGAACTTAATGTCTTTCATTGGCTTTTAACCTTAGATAACCTTTAGAACTTGATTTCTCAATTAAAAAAAAGGAGAAAAGCTACCTATTTCAAAATTCATGAAAATCCAAATAAAAATAAATAAGGAATGGGACAAAGGCATAGTAATGATTAGCATCACTGAGTAACTGAGGACATGGGCATCACAAATGTATGTCTTCACGTTGAAAAGTCCATGTATTATCTCTGCACATTGGTATGATGGTCACCCACACTGAGTAACTGGGGGTACGGGCATCACAAATGTCTACCTTCACGTAAAAAGGTGAAAGTGAACCTAATTACCACTTTTCCCACATCAATTTGACAAAATAAGATCAATGCAAGAAATAGAGTGAAGCCTCCATGTTTTTAAATCGATGGTAACTTGTTATTTATTGTTAACTATTCATGTCAACATTATCTTCACGTACCAACTGAACATCACCCACTAAGGAATATATGTAAGGCCCTCGAATTTTGTCCTTATTATGTTATTATGTGCAATTTTATGCTTGTATATGTATATGCATTATCGTATAAGTATTATGTATACATTAGCTTGGTGTACTTATGAAGGTATGTGTATACTTAGTTGTGTATATTGGTTGATTTCGTGACATAATGAGTGTGTACATTGCCCCCTATGTATTGCATGTATATACTTAGGAGAAATTAGGGTTTTGCATGGCTTGGGGTTCTGGCCAGAGGGTTAGTCGACGTCAACATGGATGGACGTTCACTTACTGTTAACGTCCATATAGGTGGACGTCTATTTGTAAGTAGGCGGCAATATAGGTGGACGTCTACTTCCTGGCAGGTCTGACCGCAGCAGCATGGTGTGCCATGCTTGATGGGGCGTGGCAACCACTCCCCCAACGGCTCCTTGGCCTTCCAACCGAACTCTTGCGTGGGGTGAGAGGGTCCTCTCTTAAGAGAGCCCTTGTGCAACCCCAAAGAGCTCTCTTGGCTCTTTGCAAGGAGTAAAACAAAACCCTAGAAGCTGTGAGAAAACCTGAGGTTTGAGAGCTTTGATCCGGCGATCCAAGGCTCTTCCTGGCGATCTACTTCGACAAGGAGGGAGACAACACATCCGGCTACACATCCCCGGCCCCGGATTTCAGAGGGGAGCATCACAGAAGCCGGAGTGGAGGCATCTTGGAGGCTTCTTGGGACTGCCCAAGGAGAGCTTCTCCAACCAAGTTTGATCCCTTTAGGAGTTTTTCCAAAGGCAAGTACCCCTTTCACATTGTCCATGTATGTGTCTAGGAGGTTTTTATCATTTTTACAGATTTTCCTCGTGTCCTGGATCCCCTACATTCACCACTCTTTAGAGCTCGGACTGTGTTTTTACACAGGTCCGAACTTGACGGCAAGATCTATTGCCGTTGAGATCTTGAGTCAGCGGCTAACGATGTTGCCGCCAACTCTTGTGAACGGCCAGAGTATGCCGTTAAGTTCTTCTCGACAGAACAGTGAACTGTTCTGCCCTATATCTTTAATTTCCGGACTTTGGCGCATGAGGATATAATGTAAATTTTATATGTTATGTAAAATAGATAATGTGATGTGTGTGAAATTTCTTGTATTTTTCTGTGGATGGCAATAATTATTAGAATTATTGAAAGGCATGTGTAGGAAAGAGGTTATGCATGTTTAATTTTGTTCTCATGATTCCTGAGGAATTAAATGCTGTAAAATTTTATGAACCATGTTTATATGTATCAGTCCATGCCCTGCAAATTTGGGAATTTTCCCATATTCATGTGAATTTTTATAATTCCTGCAATGAGAAATAGAAACCATGTGTACACCTTGTGAAAAATTTAGTAAATCATGTGTTGGGAAATAAATTTGAGAAAATTTCTTGTATCAATATGTATGTGTGATTTATGACTGTGCATGATCAGATCTGAAATCCATGTCATGTTCTTTGTTAATTTAATTCATGAATGGCATGAAACGGGATGTCCCAATTTCTATAAATACATGTGAATTCAGAAAAATGTGAAAATTTGCATGTGTGTTCTTATACCCGAAAACAGCATGTGGCTAAATTTTCAGGAAAATTGGATGACAGTAGCCTACACTATGAGATTTCCATGTGAAAATGAGTTATAATTACATGTACCATGATTAAGGTTAAATGATGTGCGTTCCAATTAACCCATGAAAGCTACTAAATGCTTGATTTCTGTTATTAGTGGCGTCATGCTAGGGAAGAACAGAACCATGTGCATAAATAAGAAAGTGGGAATATCATATGTAAAACGTGTGTTAATAGGAATGTGAAATGTGTAGAATGTGCCGTGTGTGACACTGCTTCCATAGAGGGCTGTGGAACTGTACCATGGAAAAGTCCCCATGGGAAGGTTCAATGTGTTAAGATATCCTAAGGGCATTAGGATGAAATCCTGGAGGTGGACAAGTACCACTGGTTAGGGTGGAGACGTGTTCTCCCGGTCTGCGCAGTGCCAAGAGTCATCACTGTATTGCCTAGGTGATGTGCTATGTGTTATGTGTATGTGATGTGTCCTTCTAGTGGTGGTTTGGACTATGTGTCACGGCAATTAATATGTGAAATGTGATTGTGAACAAATGTAAGATGTGTATATGTGAACATGTGTAAAATGTGTATATGTGAACATGTGAATGTGAAATGTGAAATCATGTGAATTATTAGGTTAGAATGTGAACATGTGTACATGTGAATTGTTGAAAGAAAATGAACCATGTGAAATATGGGAATGTGTAACCATGTGAAGTGAATGTGTTAGAGTATGAGACAATAATTCATGCTATGATACTTCTAGTTCCATGTAAATTGCTACATGTTATAGTCAAATTGGAAGTGTAGTCTTCATGTGATTAAATGAGTAGAAAGCATGTGATAGGAAGTGTTATTTGAAACATCTTAAACCATGTACCATGTGTTTTGATTTGGTAGAATTACCATGATAGGTTGTATGTTGCCTTGTAAATTGAATTAGTGGAACCTACTGTGATGTATGCATGAATGATGTGTATGGAGTTACTTGCTGAGTCTTTTAGACTCATTACTTGCTTCGGCGTACAGGTTTAGTTGGACCCGGTACCTTTGGAGGAGACCGTGGAGAGTGACTCCGAGCGTGGAGATTAGTTGGCGGAGTCTTCGTTGTGCCCCTTTTGTTTCATAGTATGTAAATTGGACTTGTATTAGAGTTATCATTTTGTAATTGTGGACAAATTATGTATTAAAATGTAGAACTTTAATCTTGTGGACAATGTATTTTGGTTAATTTCAATTGTGAAAGTTTAGTCTTTTAATTTGCTATATGGATCATGTATGTTAAATGTGGATGATGAAATGTGATGACAGTTAGTCCTTTACTTCCGCGACTCTGTATCTATATTTGTGTACATCTCAATCAATTGTTAGTGTCGGGTCAATGTCCCGCTGTGATAACCTTTACTATACCGACGTGGGTTGGTATAACCGTACCGGTATAATGAGGGTCGTCACAGAGATTGGTATCAGAGCGACCGATTGAGATCGTACATGGATATACATAAGTCATCATCTCCATTACATGCTAAATCTTTATAGAATTGTCCACATGTGTAGAATTGAATAATAATGAGGAAAAGATAGATAAGAAAATGGGTTAGGAGTTAATTAACGAGCCCTGATTGATGGCTGAATTTTATTGCAGCCATGACTTCGCGTGGTAGGCGTGGAGGTGTTCCTGCTCGTGAGGGCGAGCAGAGAGGCGAGGAGCGGGCTGAGCAGCAGGTCCCGGCACCTCAGGGTCCTGTGCTTCCCCACCACCGCCTGTGGACTATGGGGTGTTCATGCAAGGGTTAGTGCAGGCCATGCAGACGCAGGCCCACACCCAGGCAGCACTCCAGGCTCAGCTGGAGGCTCAGGTTAGTATACTTTCTTAAAGAGTAATCTGTTTGATTTAATTGCATGATGTGATGGTAACTATGTAATGCTGTTGGTTGTTGTAGCAGGCTCGAGTTCCAGCTCAGGACCATGGTGGCCCTTCCACCATGGAGAGATTTAAGAGGATGTTGCCACCCTCTTTTAAGGGGGAGAGCGACCCGTTACTGGCTGAGAGCTGGATGAGGGAGATAGAGAAAGTCTTCCGAGCTATGAGGTGTGCGGATGAGGACAAGGTTACCCTAGCCACCTACATGCTACAGGTATGCGTTTGTTTTGTATGCTTGTGTGTTCTGTTAAGTTAGAGTTGTTAGTTAGTGCTTATGAAGGGTATATTGCAGGAAAGAGCTGATGTATGGTGGGCTTCATTACTGCGTACCCGATTCGAGGATGGAGCTGTGGAAGTTGCTTGGGATGAGTTCGTGAGGCTCTTTCGGGCCAAGTTCGTCCCCGAGCATGTTCAGGATCGCATGGAGCAGGAGTTCCTCTCTTTAACTCAAGGCTCCATGACTGTGCTCGCATATGAGGCAAGGTTTGCAGAACTATCTAAGTATGCACCTCATATAGTTGCTGATGAGCGCAGGAAGGCGAAGAAGTTCGTGATGGGCCTTAAGCCATCACTGAGGACGAGGCTCGTAGCGTTTGACCATCGCACCTTGGACGAGGCCCTTAGCGCAGCGTGCAGACAGGAGAGCGAGATGGAGCAGTACCTTGAAGAAAAGAAGGCTTCTCAGAAGAGGCCCGCGGCCCCGTTTCAGCGCAGGACAAGAAGAAGGCGTGTACCAGACACCGCAGAAGTCATCGACAACCAGCACTATCAGGTACCTTCTGTACGTTCCTCTGGTGTCAAGAAGGAGTGCCCTCATTGCGGAAGGGCACATGGTGGTACGGAATGTTGGATGATAGCGGGCAAATGCCTAAAGTGTGGGAGCAGCGACCACAAAATCAAGGACTGCCCAAGACTTCAGCAGGGAGCTCAGCGAGGAGCGCCAGCACCAGCAGTGGCAGCAGCAGCGCCAGCGACAGGACGACCAGGAAGGCCTCGAGCCCCGGCTCGGGTGTTTGCGTTAGCTCGTGAGGACGTCGAGCAGGCGGAGCATGTCACCGAAGGTACAGTTTTACTTTTCGGTGTGCACGCTCGGGTTTTGTTTGATACGGGTGCTACTCACTCGTTCATTTCTGAGCGGTTCGCTAGGCAGTTAGCCCTAGAGTCAGGCATAGAGTCTGAGGAGTTAGAGGTCCCTTTGTCTGTGCACACCCCTGCGGGTACGGTATCGACTAGGAAGTGTATTCCGTCGTTACCTGTGTGCATTGAGGATAGATTCCTAGATGGGTGTTTCTTCTTGCTAAAGATGAAGGACTATGATTGCATTTTTGGTCTAGATTGGCTAGAGGAGCATTATGCGTTAGTTGATTGCCGTAGGAAGAAGATTGTTTTCCGCATTCCTGGCGAGGACGAGTTCTCTCATCCATTGCCAAAGAACTTGGCGGGAAAGTTAGTTATCTCTGCCATGAAGGCGATGCGCATGGTGAACAAGGGTTGTGACGCATTTCTTGCCAGCGTTATGCTGGTACCCGATGCTGGTTCGTCACTGACTCTTGCAGAGATCGATGTGGTGCAGGACTTTCCAGATGTCTTTCCCGATGACTTGTCTGGATTGCCGCCGAGTAGAGAGATAGAGTTTACTATAGAGTTGCTTCCAGGCACCTCTCCTATCTCGAAGGCCCCTTATAGGATGGCACCTGCAGAGTTAGCCGAGTTAAGGAAGCAATTGCAAGAATTGCTTGATAAGGGATTTATACGCCCTAGTGTTTCACCTTGGGGCGCACCTGTATTATTCGTCAAGAAGAAAGACGGGTCACTTCGGTTGTGCATTGATTATAGAAAGCTGAACCAAGTGACGGTGAAGAACCGGTATCCCTTACCTCGGATTGATGATTTGTTTGACCAGTTGCGAGAGGCATCAGTCTTTTCCAAGATTGACTTGCGATCTGGTTATCATCAGTTGAGGATTAGGAGTGAGGATGTGTCCAAGACGGCATTTAGAACCCGTTATGGACATTATGAGTTCTTGGTCCTTCCTTTCGGATTGACCAACGCCCCTGCAGCGTTCATGGATCTCATGAACCGGGTGTTTAGTCCGTATTTAGATAGTTTTGTCGTAGTGTTTATTGACGACGTGTTGGTCTATTCTCCGGATGAGGCCACGCACCGTCAGCATCTGAGGTTAGTGTTAGAGGTTCTTCGTGAGCACAAGCTGTATGCGAAATTCAGCAAGTGCGATTTTTGGTTGCGCGAGGTTCATTTCCTCGGGCATGTCATCTCCGGCGCTGGTGTAGCTGTTGATCCAGCGAAGGTCCAGGCAGTTATGGATTGGGAGACTCCCAGGACCCCTTCGGAGATTCGCAGCTTTATTGGGTTAGCTGGTTATTATCGGCGATTCATTGAGGGTTTCTCATCCATCGCCGCCCCTTTGACAAAGCTAACCCGGAAAGGTGAGAAGTTCGTATGGTCTGAGGCGTGTGAGCGTAGCTTTCAGCTATTGAAGGCTAAGCTTACTTCTGCTCCGGTATTAGTATTGCCTAGTGGTCTAGAGGGCTTTGCCATTTATACGGATGCATCTCAGATTGGTTTAGGTTGTGTGCTCATGCAGCAAGAGAGGGTAGTGGCTTATGCTTCTCGTCAGTTGAAGGAACATGAGAAGAACTATCCGACTCATGATTTGGAGTTAGCAGCTGTGGTTCATGCACTAAAGATCTGGAGGCACTATCTTTATGGTGTCAGATTTGAGGTGTTTACCGACCACAAGAGCTTGAAGTATCTTTTCTCCCAAAAGGAATTAAACCTGAGGCAGAGAAGGTGGATCGAGTTCTTGAAGGACTATGACTTCGACCTTCAGTATCATCCTGGAAAGGCGAACGTCGTAGCGGATGCTCTTAGTAGGAAGAGGTCTTCGCTCCAGCAGGATTGGAAGATGTTGGAGGATGCAGCATGCTCTATGACCGAGTTAGAGCCCTTATGTCAGGCTTTTGTAGCTCAGTTGTCCATTAGGTCCTCTGTTTTGGATGAGGTGATTGAGCAGCAGAAAGCCGATCCTAGATTGTTAGAGTTAGTGGGCAAGGCAGGCATTGCTCGTGATGAGGACGGTGTGATTAGATTTCAGCACCGTGTTTGTGTCCCCGATGTGGTAGATGTCCGTGAGCATGTGTTAGCGGAGGCTCATAGATCGCGATTCTCTATTCATCCGGGTAACACTAAGATGTATCAAGACCTGAAGAGATCATTTTGGTGGTCCGGTATGAAGAAGGATGTTGCGGATTATGTGTCTAGGTGTCTAGTATGTCAGCAGTGAAAGCCGAGCGGCAGCGACCATCTGGCCTTATGCAGAGGATGGATATCCCCGTGTGGAAGTGGGAAGCTGTCACTATGGATTTCGTATCGGGTTTGCCTCGATCTAGAAGGGGCAATGACTCGATTTGGGTAGTCGTAGATAGATTCTCGAAGACTGCTCATTTCTTGCCCATGAAGAAGAAGCAGTCAGTAGAGAGTTTAGCTAGATTGTATGTTAGTGGTATCGTTAGATTGCATGGTGTGCCGAAGTCGATCATTTCGGATCGAGATCCGAGATTTACTTCGAGGTTGTGGAAAGGTCTTCAGGATGCGTTAGGTTCGGAGCTTAAGCTCAGTTCGGCGTTTCATCCCCAGACCGATGGACAGTCCGAGAGGACTATCCAGACGCTCGAGGATATGTTGAGAGCGTGTGTTCTGGATTGGAAGGATGATTGGGAGCGTCATTTACCTCTTGTGGAGTTCGCATACAACAACAGCTTTCATGCTAGTATCGGTATGGCTCCATTCGAGGCGTTGTATGGTAGGCCCTGCAGATCTCCTTTATGTTGGGAGGAGACTGGTGATAGGCAGTTGATCGGACCGGAGTTGGTTCAGGAAACTTCGGATAAGATTCAGCTTATCAGGAAAAGGCTTGTTGCGGCACAGGATAGGCAGAAGAGTTATGCCGACAACAGAAGAAAGGATTTGGAGTTCGAGGTTGGCGATCATGTCTTCTTGAAGATATCGCCTACTCGAGGTGTTGTCAGATTTGGCAGGCATAGCAAACTAAGCCCTAGATTCATTGGCCCATATGAGATTCTCAGACGTTTGGGCAACGTGGCGTACGAGCTAGCTTTACCCCCGGCTTTGGCTAGTGTTCACCCGGTATTCCACGTATCTATGCTCAGGAAGTATGTCCGAGATCCGTCTCATGTGATTAGTCATGAGCCAGTGGAGATCCAGCCAGATCTTTCGTATGTCGAGCAACCGGTAGCCATTCTTGACCGGAAGGTACAGCATCTCCGGAACAAGAGTATCGCGTCGGTGAAAGTTCTATGGCGAAACTTCTCACGTGAGGAGGCTACATGGGAGCTTGAGGATGCGATGAAGAAGAAGTATCCCCTTTTGTTCGAGTAGTGTCGTTCTAACTTCGAGGACGAAGTTTCTTTAAGGGGGAGAGGGTGTAAGGCCCTCGAATTTTGTCCTTATTATTTATTATGTGCAATTTTATGCTTGTATATGTATATGCATTATCATATAAGTATTATGTATACATTAGCTTGGTGTACTTATGAAGGTATGTATATACTTAGTTGTGTATATTGGTTGATTTCGTGACATAATGAGTGTGTACATTGCCCCCTATGTATTGCATGTATATACTTAGGAGAAATTAGGGTTTTGCATGGCTTGGGTTCTGGCCAGAGGGTTAGTCGACGTCAACATGGATGGACGTTCACTTACTGTTAACGTCCATATAGGTGGACGTCTATTTGTAAGTAGGCGGCAATATAGGTGGACGTCTACTTCCTGGCAGGTCTGACCGCAGCAGCATGGTGTGCCATGCTTGATGGGGCGTGGCAACCACTCCCCCAACGGCTCCTTGGCCTTCCAACCGAACTCTTGCGTGGGGTGAGAGGGTCCTCTCTTAAGAGAGCCCTTGTGCAACCCCAAAGAGCTCTCTTGGCTCTTTGCAAGGAGTAAAACAAAACCCTAGAAGCTGTGAGAAAACCTGAGGTTTGAGAGCTTTGATCCGGCGATCCAAGGCTCTTCCTGACGATCTACTTCGACAAGGAGGGAGACAACACATCCGGCTACACATCCCCGGCCCTGGATTTCAGAGGGGAGCATCACAGAAGCCGGAGTGGAGGCATCTTGGAGGCTTCTTGGGACTGCCCAAGGAGAGCTTCTCCAACCATTTTGATCCCTTTAGGAGTTTTTCCAAAGGCAAGTACCCCTTTCACATTGTCCATGTATGTGTCTAGGAGGTTTTTATCATTTTTACAGATTTTCCTCGTGTCCTGGATCCCCTACATTCACCATTCTTTAGAGCTCGGACTGTGTTTTTACACAGGTCCGAACTTGACGGCAAGATCTATTGCCGTTGAGATCTTGAGTCAGCGGCTAACGATGTTGCCGCCAACTCTTGTGAACGGCCAGAGTATGCCGTTAAGTTCTTCTTGACAGAACAGTGAACTGTTCTGCCCTATATCTTTAATTTCCGGACTTTGGCGCATGAGGATATAATGTAAATTTTATATGTTATGTAAAATAGATAATGTGATGTGTGTGAAATTTCTTGTATTTTTCTGTGGATGGCAATAATTATTAGAATTATTGAAAGGCATGTGTAGGAAAGAGGTTATGCATGTTTAATTTTGTTTCTCATGATTCCTGAGGAATTAAATGCTGTAAAATTTTATGAACCATGTTTATATGTATCAGTCCATGCCCTGCAAATTTGGGAATTTTCCCATATTCATGTGAATTTTTATAATTCCTGCAATGAGAAATAGAAACCATGTGTACACCTTGTGAAAAATTTAGTAAATCATGTGTTGGGAAATAAATTTGAGAAAATTTCTTGTATCAATATGTATGTGTGATTTATGACTGTGCATGATCAGATCTGAAATCCATGTCATGTTCTATGTTAATTTAATTCATGAATGGCATGAAACGGGATGTTCCAATTTCTATAAATACATGTGAATTCAGAAAAATGTGAAAATTTGCATGTGTGTTCTTATACCCGAAAACAGCATGTGGCTAAATTTTCAGGAAAATTGGATGACAGTAGCCTACACTATGAGATTTCCATGTGAAAATGAGTTATAATTACATGTACCATGATTAAGGTTAAATGATGTGCGTTCCAATTAACCCATGAAAGCTACTAAATGCTTGATTTCTGTTATTAGTAGCGTCATGCTAGGGAAGAACAGAACCATGTGCATAAATAAGAAAGTGTGAATATCATATGTAAAACGTGTGTTAATAGGAATGTGAAATGTGTAAAATGTGCCGTGTGTGACACTGCTTCCATAGAGGGCTGTGGAACTGTACCATGGAAAAGTCCCCATGGGAAGGTTCAATGTGTTAAGATATCCTAAGGGCATTAGGATGAAATCCTGGAGGTGGACAAGTACCACTGGTTAGGGTGGAGACGTGTTCTCCCGGTCTGCGCAGTGCCAAGAGTCATCACTGTATTGCCTAGGTGATGTGCTATGTGTTATGTGTATGTGATGTGTCCTTCTAGTGGTGGTTTGGACTATGTGTCACGGCAATAATATGTGAAATGTGATTGTGAACAAATGTAAATGTGTATATGTGAACATGTGTAAAATGTGTATATGTGAACATGTGAATGTGAAATGTGAAATCATGTGAATTATTAGGTTAGAATGTGAACATGTGTACATGTGAATTGTTGAAAGAAAATGAACCATGTGAAATATGGGAATGTGTAACCATGTGAAGTGAATGTGTTAGAGTATGAGACAATAATTCATGCTATGATACTTCTAGTTCCATGTAAATTGCTACCATGTTATAGTCAAATTGGAAGTGTAGTCTTCATGTGATTAAATGAGTAGAAAGCATGTGATAGGAAGTGTTATTTGAAACATCTTAAACCATGTACCATGTGTTTTGATTTGGTAGAATTACCATGATAGGTTGTATGTTGCCTTGTAAATTGAATTAGTGGAACCTACTGTGATGTATGCATGAATGATGTGTATGGAGTTACTTGCTGAGTCTTTTAGACTCATTACTTGCTTCGGCGTACAGGTTTAGTTGGCGACCCGGTACCTTTGGAGGAGACCGTGGAGAGTGACTCCGAGCGTGGAGATTAGTTGGCGGAGTCTTCGTTGTGCCCCTTTTGTTTCATAGTATGTAAATTGGGACTTGTATTAGAGTTATCATTTTGTAATTGTGGACAAATTATGTATTAAAAATGTAGAACTTTAATCTTGTGGACAATGTATTTTGGTTAAATTTCAATTGTGAAAGTTTAGTCTTTTAATTTGCTATATGGATCATGTATGTTAAATGTGGATGATGAAATGTGATGACAGTTAGTCCTTTACTTCCGCGACTCTGTATCTATATTTGTGTACATCTCAATCAATTGTTAGTGTCGGGTCAATGTCCCGCTGTGATAACCTTTACTATACCGACGTGGGTTGGTATAACCGTACCGGTATAATGAGGGTCGTCACAATATATTTTTCTACAATTGGTATATACCAGTTCTCAACCTTAAAATGCTATTTGGACACTCATTGCCCACTCATTTCTGTGAAAACCCTGTTCTGGAACACTTCTGGCCAGTATCTTTCGACAGCTGCCAAGCGCCTCTCGACAGCCGGTTTTCTGGGTGGTCCAGAAGTCAAACTGGCTCTCTTTTAGCCGGATTTTATGGGACCCCTTCGTTTCAAACTCTTCCTAAATGGTCTTAAAAGGGAACCCACGTCCCCTCACCCTTTCACCTTCCTCCAAAAGGTGGATCCCTTCCCTATTTCAACCCTACACCCCTCTCTCTTCAAAAATGCAACTCTCCAACTCTCTCTTTCTGCTCTTGTCTTCTCTTCTTCCTTCTATCTTCCTCCTCTTCGTTGATCATCTCCACTCCATCCCCTTCATCTCCCATGGCACCAAGATGCAAACTTTGTGCCACCTGTCAACGCCAAGCTTCCCCCAAACCGACGAGGGTTCCAGGGCTCCAGCAGAGCGCCGGAGCAAGCACAGGGATGGTCGTCTGCCAAAACTCCTTGTTCCCCAGGGTCTTCAGCTCACAAGGGTTAGGGGAGCCTTCCAGCGGTTTGTCCAGCCCCACTATGTGGACTTTGTCTCCCTGGAGGACATGTTCTGGGTCTGCAACCCCTATTTGACACCCAGGGCTGGACCGTCATTCTCTACTCCCACAAGCGGTATTCCCCGATCGCTATGACGGAGTTCTTCAACAACTTGGGGGTGTCAGTGGATGAGCACCTCTATACCATGGTCAAAGGTATTTCTTTCAAGCTCACTCGTAACCTCCTTAGTCGTGCCTTGCAAGTTCCCAACTCCGGGGCAGATGTTCTTGTCACCCACCCTTCCGCCTCGGAGTATTACAATCTCATCACACTTCAGCCATATGATGCTACCAAAGATCACGTGAAACTCAATGCCAATACCTTCCCCCTACTTCACTGCATCATCCATCACATCTTCACCACCCTTATTGCTCCAAAGGATGGCAGTAGGGAACTTGTGACCGTGGTTCACAAGTCCCTCTTCTTCTTCTTTCTCAACTGTCAGCAGATTAATCTCCCTCAACTCATGCTTGACCTCATCAAGCAGTGCTTCACCAATCCAAAGAGATCCATGCCATATGCTTGCCCTATCACTTCCCTATTGTCCTTCATTGGCATCAATATTCCTGAAGGAGAGCTTGTTACTCTCAAGTCCCGCAATGCATATGATCTCATTGCTGCCCATCGAATGGGCTACAATTGGTTGGTGGGAGAGTCACCAGGATTTTAACATCCCAAAATTAAAAGTGTTAGGAAAATATGAATAATGTGGTTATTATACATTAGTATTGTCATTAAATTGAAATAATTAGAATTTTGGTTTAATTAGTGGTAACATACGTTACCCAGTGTCGTACACAGAGGTGTGCGCACCCACAGGGCGACACCGAAAAAACTATAACGAAATAAAAATCCAAGGACACCATAATTTCCAGAAAAATGTGGAGATCTCAGAAATATAAATATCCAAATTTTTTGATGTACGAACTTCGAGGTTAAGCCGACGCGACTATTTTCCAGGTGATTTTTCACCTAGTGTAAAATAAAATTTAAAAATTAAATAAAAATCACCATAATTTGCAAAACCATCATATTAGGTCTGGATTTCACCAATTCAGAATTCAAGAACAGGACATTCACAAAACAGCTTTCTGAACTAGATATGGGCACTACGAATTTGTAGTGATGCCCTTTGGATTAACTAATGCACCTGTTGCATTTATGCGTTTAATGAATGACGTATTCAGACCTTATTTGGATCAATTTGTAGTTGTGTTTATTGATGATATATTGATTTATTCTAAGAGTATAGAAGAACACGAGACGCATTTACGGATTACTCTGCAACTATTACGAGATCACAAACTATATGCAAAGTTTAGTAAATGTGAATTTTGGATGAAGCAAGTGATGTTTTTGGGACACATTATTTCAAAAGAAGGATTGTCTGCAGACTCTTCGAAGATTGAGACCATACAAAATGGGAGCAACCAAAGAACCTCACTGAGGTTAGAAGTTTTCTGGGTATGGCTAGTTATTACCGGCGATTTTTCCAGAATTTCTCTAGAATTGCCTCGCCTCTCACACAATTGACCAGAAAAGGAACTGCATTTGTATGGAGTGAGAGTTGTGAGCAAGCATTTCAATTATTGAAGGAATGTCTATCATCGGCACCAATTCTAGCTTTGCCGGTAGAGGGTAAATTATTTGAGGTTTATACCGATGCTTCAAGTATTGGACTAGGATGTGTATTGATGCAAGATAGAAGAGTCATCGCTTATGCATCAAGACATTGAAGACCCATGAGAAAAATTACCTAGTATATGATTTGGAATTAGCCGCAGTAGTTTTTGCACTCAAGCTATGGAGGCACTATCTATACGACAATCAATTTGTAGTGTACTCTGATCATAAGAGTCTTAAGTATTTGTTTTCACAGAAAGAATTGAATATGACACAAAGAAGGTGGATGGAGTATATTAAAGACTATGATTTCAAATTGAATATCATCCAGGGAAAGGAAATACTGTGGCAGATGCACTTAGCAGAAATCTATAGCAAAAGTGTTTCAATTACAAGTAAAGGAATGGAAATTGCTAGAGGAATTTTCCACATTAAGCTTGAAGGTTGAGTCACAAGAAGGAAAAGTTGTAATTGATAACTTGATAGTTCAATCAGATTTGATAAAACAAATTGGAGAACAACAGGATAATGATCCTATATTGGCAGAGATCCGAGAAACGTTAACTTTTAAACCTGATTTTAATGAGCATATTCATGGGAATCTTTGATTCCGAGACAGGTTGTGTGTGCCAGATAATCCCGAGATCAAAAAGCAAATTTTAGAAGAAGCTCACCGGTCACGTTACACCATTCATCCTAGAGCGGTCAAATGTATCAAGATTTAAAGAAGCATTTTTGGTGGTGCAATATGAAGAAAGACATTGTGGACTTCATAGAAAGATGCCTGACATGTCAGAAAGTTAAAGCCGAGCATCAAAAACCACCGGAAAATTAAAACCACTCGAAGTGCCAGAGTGGAAATGGGACAGTATCGGTATGGATTTTATCGTGGGATTACCTAGGATACGAAGTGGATTTGACGCCATATAGGTAATCATTGACCGACTTACTAAGTCAGCTCATTTCTTAGCAATCAAGACAAGATGGTCTGTGGGTGTCTTAGCAGCATTGTATATGAAAGAAATTGTCTGATTACATGGAATTCCAACTGCTGATATGGGAGCTATGGAAAGGCAGATGTGCTGCAAGGTTTGAAGATAAACACATCCGTGCTGCTGATATTAGTAAAAGTATCAAGTTCAAAATATCCATTGCCCTTAGCAAGACATGCTTCAAATCTGAACTAACGCTGGAGGACCAGCAGGTGCTGCTTTCTTATGGTTTTAATCCTCAATTCACTGGAAAACAAATAAAGTTAGTTCGCTGGATCCCCCTCTGACGAGAGCTTCTGTTTAAATGTGGATGGGGCTTCTAAAGGAAACCCAGGAATTTGTGGATGAGGTGGCTGCATTAGGAACAAGGCTGGTGAGGTGATAGCTACATTTGCCCATTATTATGGAATTGGGAATAGTCTTCAGGCGGAGACCCGTGCTTTGTGTGATGGACTTCGGTTTGCTGAATCTCTTGGAGTTCAGATTTCTCACATCCAGTCAGATTCGCTCTCTCTTGTCAACTCGCTGAATCAAGACAGATGTATATCCTGGCTATCTCTCAGGTGGTGGCGTAAGGTCAGGGACATGCTGCATGCTAATCACATTCCCCCTAGCCATGTATACCGTCAGGCAAATATGGTGGCTGACCAGTTAGCTAATCACACTGTTGACACTGGCTCTAATCAGGTGTTCTGGGGAGCCCATAGTCTCCCACATGCTTGTAAAGGAGCAGTTGTTCTCGATAGAGCTGGCCTGGCACATATTAGACTGGTCTGAAGAGAGTTTGTTCCCCTCTCTTACCATGGCATTGATTGGCTTTTGTTACTATTCAAGGGAATGCCCCGTGGTCATTGTAAGCTCACTACGTTTAATTAATAAAAGTTTCCTGTGTGACAAGTTATCACCTGGGGGAGTGGTTTCATTTCACCCTGCTGGGGTGGATTGCACTCGACCAGCCGCTGATCCTGTTACACTTGCTTTTGCCAAAAAAAAAAACATGGAATTCCGAAGGATATAGTGTTAGATAGGGATGCAAGATTTACCTCACATTTCTGGAGAGAACTACAAGACGCATTGGGGACTAAATTAAAGTTTAGCACAGTATTTCATCCTCAGACTGACGGACAAACAGAACAGGTAAACCAAGTTATCGAAGATATGTGTCGTGCTTGTATATTGGAGTTTGGAAATGACTAGAACACTCATTTAGCAATTATGGAATTTGCCTATAATAATAGCTACCAGTCTACTATTCAAATGGCACCATTTGAAGCCTTATACGGTCGCCAATGTAGATCACCATTGTGTTGAATGGAACTAAAAGAATCCCATATTCTTGGACATGAAATGATCCAAGAAACCACAGAAATTATCAAATTAGAACAAGACAGAATGAAAGCTGCCCAAGATCGACAGAAAAGCTATGCTGATCGTCGAAGAAGGGAATTGGAGTTTCAGCAAGGAGAACATGTATTCCTTAAAGTATCTCCTCGACACGGAATTAGAAGATTTGGAATCAAGGGAAAGTTAAGTCCAAGGTACATTGGACCATTTGAGATATTGAAAAGAATTGGAGAAATGACATATCAACTGGCACTTCTACCACAATTATCTAATGTACATGATATTTTTCACGTGTCAATGTTGAGAAAATATGTTTATGACCGGAACACATCATTGGATATCAAGATCTGGAGATACAAGAAAATTTAGCAAACGAGGAAAGACCTGTACAGATTCTTGATCGAAAAATCAAGCAACTACGAAATAAAGAAGTTCCTTTGTTGAAGATTCAATGGAGTAAGCGTGGACAAGAAGAGGCAACATGGGAACTAGAAGATGCCATCAAGATCAAGTATCCGGACTTGTTTACAGGTTAGTAACCATCTCCTTGTGTTATTAAATTTGGAGGACCAAATTTCTTTTAGTGGGGGAGAGTTGTAACGCCCCGAAAATTAAAAGTGTTAGGAAAATATGAATAATGTGATTATTATACATTAGTATTGTCATTAAATTGAAATAATTAGAATTTGGGTTTAATTAGTGGTAACATACGTTACCCCAGTGTCGTACACAGAGGTGCGCGCACCCACAGGGCGACACCAAAAAACTATAACAAAAAGAATCCAAGAACACCATAATTTTTAGAAAAATGTGGAGATCTCAGAAATATAAATATCCAAATTTTTCGACGTACGGACTTCGAGGTTAAGCCGACGTGACTATTTTCCGAGTGATTTTTCACCTAGTGTAAAATAAAATTTAAAAATTAAATAAAAATCACCATAGTTTTCAAAACCATCATATTAGGCTATGGTTGAAATTTTATGACAAATGGATACCATTTGGACATGTTTACATCAAGTTTATTCGGCCAGCTAAATTTTAGGCCAATTACGATGGCCATTTTTCTGGGAATTCTTGGACACTTACGTGTGAGGTTGTGGGAAGGCCAGCACACCCGGGGGAATAGGTAACACGATAGTTGCCATGTGTAACTTGTAGCTTGTGCATGAGATAGGTGTCAAAAGGTGGTAAAATGGGGGTTTTACCCCAACACCTGTAAACTTGCGTGTCCTTGTGCATGGAAATGGATTGGAGCTATAAAACCCACTGTGTATGTCACGTCCTAGTAAAATTCCATTTACCGAATATGACAGATATTAAACACGACAAGTAACATAAGGTTTGCTCATAAACAACTAGATTTGCAAAAATTATTACATAATACTCCTCATTATAGTCTAAATGAGGAGCAAGCAAAAGTAGACTGTAACTTTATTACATTCCCACTTATCTACAAGAAAACAAAAGATGATAGCAGTTCTTTGCATAGGGTGGTCCACTCGGCACACAAAACCCCTTAAGCTTCCTCTTCATTTGGTTCACCTGAAAATGGTAAATTGAATAAGCTAACTAGCCCAGTAGAACTCAACTCCTTTAATTCAAAAGGATTCAGATGCATATATTCAAGGTAAGAACAAGTATAGATTTCTAGCACGGAGTGTTCAAGATAACGAACAAGCAAGACAATTCAATAACACGTATTGAACAAGAACACTTTTAGAAGCAAGATTAATAACTCAGGATGATACTTGAATCAGAATCAGACACGTTTTCACACACACAAGCATGATGTGATGACTAATCAAACACGAATTTATGTATGCCAACATCCACAAATTCTCATCACCCCCGCGCGGCCACTGATGAATTCGGGCACTCCCCCCAGGACTGAACTAGCCCTTTATTTGCCAAGCATACTTCTCAAACGAGTCCAAAGACTCACAACTTGTCATCATAACACATACATTCTTGCAATAGATCAAGGATACAGAAGATTTCACTCATAGATTACACATAAGAACTTGGGAACTTTGTCCCTTCATTGATTTTAGAAGTTGACATTTTCACAAGGTCAATTATGTTCAGAACTTTGAAGTGATGATTCATGGTAAAAAGAAAAGAAGCTTGACTAGTTTAGTAGGTGTTTAAGTGGTAGAAACATCTATGAATGAGTGAGCATTTGTTGGAACAATTGGGTGTGGTTCCGTTCAAGAAATAAGTCAAGGTAGGTGCAGAAATTTCTGGACTGGTTGTGCCTGTCGACAGCCAGGGTGTTGTTGTCGACAGATGGGGCTTTCCCAGAAGCTGATTTCTCAGCCTGTCAGTGGCTGTCGACAGCCAGGAATGTTGCTGTCGACAGCCTATGTCAGGTTCCATTTTCTGGGTTCTGGACAGAGGCCCTGTCGACAGGTAAATGCACAGTTGTCGACAGGTGCTACGTAGACTTTCAAAAACTGATTCAATCCAACTATAAATTGTACTAACAAGCTCTTCTATCACTCCTAACATGATTAGGACTTTATCTAAGTATGATCTTAGCCTCAAACATGAAGCTAACATGACAAGAGAGTGAAAGAAAAATCATGGGATATGATTCACATGGATGATCAACAAGAAGACAAACTCAAAGGGAAATTTTTCGGAAGAGTAATACTCCTAAATTTCTTTCTTTCTTTCATCCATTACTTATCAAGCACTTATCAAATCACTTATCAAAGCACACACTCACTTGATACTTTCTCAATGAATCATTTCTCGATCGTAGAAAGAACCGTCATAGTTCAGTCTACTCTACATAGTGAAGTCAACATGATTCCAGATTCAAACAAACTGAAACAGAGGGAGTAGTATGTAACTGCCCATGACTTGAAGACTAACTAAAATATGATGGAAGATTCACTTTCTATCAGGGACACATTCCCTAAGCTAGAAAAATAGTTGGAACTTGATGACAAATCACTTCAAACCATTAGCCCGAAGTAGAAGGAAGGAGAGGATTAGGAATTGAATTCTACCTTTCTAAGTAGAGTAAGTTCCTCCTTGATGTGAAGCTCCACAGAAATAAGAAGAAGGAATGGGAAGCTTGCACGGTTGACTACTTTGACAGATGCAACTTGAGAGATGCAACCCTTAGTAAATGAAGTTGTGACAACGCACAACAACCAGCTCCAATTGCAAGCTATCCACGCAAGGATGCAGAGATCACTCCAGCAAGGCCACTCCAACAACCAGAAACAAGAAAATGGATGCAGAAGCTATGGTGCGCAGGGGTGAACAGGTGAGAAAGTTAGCTACGATGGCCATTGGGGTATATTTATAACTCCAAAGATCTCCATGCACAACGACAGGTCGACGGCTAATGTGTCATGGTAAAAACCATTTGGTTTTTACCTCGACACATTGACCATGCAAGCTATCCCGTGATTACACACAGGTAACTAACGTGTTACCTTCTCTAATAGGTGTGCTGGCCTCTCTTAAACCTTACACGTAGGAGCCCAGCTAAATCCCAGAAATCCCAACCGTAAATACACCATAATTCGGCTGGTCTAATAAACTTGATGTAAACATGTCCAGATGGTATCCATTTGTCATGAAATTTCAACCATAACCCAATATGATAGTTTTACAAATTATGGTGATTTTTTTTAATTTTTAGAATTTGTTTTATAGTAGGTGAAAAATCACCCAGAAAATGGTCGCGTCGACTAAATCTCAAAGTCCGTACGTCGAAAAATTCAGATAATTACATTTGATTTCTCCACATTTTTCTAAAATTATGGTGTTTTTGGATTTTTATTTCGTTGTCGTTTTCTGGTGTCGTCCTTTGGAAGTGTGCACCTCTATGTACGACACTTGGGTAACGTTCGTTACCACTAATCATACCCAAATATCAATTATTTCAATTTAAGACTAATGTTTAAGTCTAATAACTTTATTATCATGTTTTCCAACAAATAAAAATTCTGGGGTGTTACAGTGTAACCAGCTTGTAAACCTTCCCAACTCAAATCTCTGTTCGTTCTCCTATTCTTGTACCCCTTCTGCTCTTGTTTCCCTGCTCCTTGCCACTGGCTCTTACTGTTGAGCTGTGAGGAAGCTACTATTGCACTTGCTAGTCTTCCAGTTGTGGGTATTGTCCTTGCTTCGTGAGAGCAGTTGCTGCTGGAGCTGTGGAGACTACGAGTAAAGCTATTGATTCTCCTGGAGGAGTGGCAACTTGTAGTTGCTGGAGGATAATTGGAACCTTTATTTCTCTACCTTCCAGTTGGTTGTGATTCCATCGAGGGAATACCCCATCTTCTTTAATTAAGTAGGATTCTCTTCCTATCTCTCTTTTCTAAGTCCTTGACCTCCACCTTGGTTAAAGAGGTCATGATCACTTGCTTACTTGCTTTAAATGTGTGAATTCTCTTGTGAAAACTATGTGTCCATCCCTTATAATCTTGTTTTACTTGTGTGTTTGTAGGTTTCTCTTCCTACTCTTGTTCTCTTCTTCCCACAATTCAATGTAGTTAAGGTAGTTTAAAGTGATCCTTTACCATGAGTCTGTTGATTTCCATATTTGAAAATTAATCCCATGGTAAGAATTAAGCTTTCATCATGTATGATTTAGTGGTTGGCCATGGGAGACAATACAATTCTTTTTCTTCCATGATAACTTGTGCAATTCCGAAATCATGTTGACCATTTATGTGAATCACATTCTACGTCCTTTCTTTTGCTTCTTGTCACGTTAGCTTCATTCTTGAGACTGAGATCATCCTTGGACAAAGTTTTAATCAGGTTAGGAGTGATAGAAAGGCTTGGTAGCACAATTTCTAGTTGGTCTTAATTCATTTTTGAAAGTCTACATAGCACCTGTCGACAACCCTGCTTCTAGCTGTCGATAGGGCTATCTTGCCAGAACCCAGAAAACCAAATATGGCAGGGGCTGTCGACAGACACCCCCTTGGCTGTCGACAGCCACTAACAGGCTGAGAATTCAGCTTCTGGGAAAGCCATATCTGTCGACAGCCACCTCCTTGTTGTCGACAGGCACAACCAGTCCCGAATTTCAGCACCTACCTTGACTCATTTCTTGACCGGAACTACACCCAATTGTTCTAACTAAATGCACACTCATTCCTAGATGATTCCCCACCTAAACATCTACTAAACTAGTCAAGTTTCATTTCTTTTTACCATGAGTCATCTCTTCAAAGTTCCAAACATAATTGACCTCGTGAGATCATAAATTCTTGTAATCAATGAAGGAACAGAATTCCTTAATTCTTATGTGTGAACCATGAGTGAATCCTTGTGTGTCCTTGATCTACTAAAAGAATGTATGTGTTATGATGACAAGTTGTGAGTCTTTGGACTCGTTTGAGAAATATGCCTGGCAAATAAAGGGTTGGTTCAGTCTTGGGGGGAGCGCCTGAATTCATCAGTGGCCGAGCGGGGGTGATGAGAATTTGTGGATGTTGGCATACATCAATTCGTGTTTGATTAGTCATCACACCATGCTTGTGTGTTTGAAAATGTGTCTGATTCTGAATTCAAGTATCATCCTGAGTTATTGATCTTGTTTCTAAACTATTCTTGTTCAATACCTGTTATCAAATTGATTCATTTGATCATTGTTTGAACACTCAGTGCTAGCAATCTATACCTGTTCTTACCTTGAGAATTTACATCTGAATCCTTTTCATTTAAGGGAATTGAGTTCTACTGGGCTAGTTAGCGCATTCAATTTACCATTTTCAGGTGGACCCAACGAAGATGAAGCTTAAGGGGATTTTGTGTGCTGAGTGGACCACACCATGACAAGCATTGTTGTCATCTTTTGTTTTCTTTGTAGATAAGTGGAAATGTAATAAGGCTACAGTTTACTTTTGCATGTTCCTCATTTAGACTACAATGAGGGATGTCATGTAATAAGCTTCCGCTAAACTAGTTACTTATGTATAAATGTTTATGTTAGTTCTTGTAATTAATATCGGTCATATTCAGTAAATGTAATTTGCTAGAACGTGACAAGGACTCTCAAGGGCCAAGAGCCAGATGGAGACGAAGAGTATGATGAAGATGCGGGCAATGAAGATGCAGGCAATGAAGAAGATGAACATCCGGATCCAATGGATGTTCAGGATGGTGATGAAGATGCTCCTGAGGACCAAGCTCCACCGACTGCAGGACAAGATATTCGGGCATTCATGGCAGACCAGATGGCCCAGATGCAACAACTATTTTCTACTGGCTTTGACAACACCAGAATGGACACCCTTGCGGCTTCTCAAGCTCACATTCAGCAGCAGCTTGATCACCTCACATAGGAGTTTCATGATTTTCGTCATCCCACTGCTCCTGGGAATGATAATGCTTAGAGTGTTTGAGATCAATTTGGGGTCATGTAGTTATTTTTCACTTGCTTGGGTCATGAGTCTGTTAGCTATGTCAGTTATGTCATTTTCTTTTGTTTTTATTGTGTCATGTACTGGCTATATTTCTCAACTGTGTGTAACTCTCCCTCAATCAATGAAATCACAGTTACTTGCTTTTTTTTGTCCATTGATGCATGAACTATCTTTTGAATGTTGTCAAAAGGGGGAGAAACATCAATTGTAAAAATTTTGTCATCATCAAAAAGGGGGAGAATGTTGGGTTACAATGTGTATGATGATGATTGTTCTTAAATGTTTTTGATGTTTTTGATTAATGACATAATTGATGTTGTAAATGATCAAGACATGAAAAAGATAATCAAATGATAAATGACTTTTTGATCATCTATGTATTCAAGATATCTCACTTGGAATGCTTCTTATGTAGGTGTAAATGAACACTCAAGACAAGCAATCAAACCCAAGTGCAAAAGACCTTTAAATGCACATCAAGAAATCATCTGTCCACAGCCAAGAAGCTATGTGTCGACAGATAGGCAAGTCAGAAACAAACAAGTTACTAGAAGCACAAATAGAGCAGTAACTGTCGACAGATATGGTGTGCCTGTCGACAGCTAAGTGTTGCTTGTCGACAGCCAGAAATCGTCTGTCGACAGCCCAGTTTCCAGAAGCCAACAAGGTTTTGGAAGATAGTTTCTAGCAATACCTGTCGACAGCTATGATGCATCTATCGACAATCGAAGGATAAGTCACAACGGGTGACCAGGATGTGATCTGTATTAGGGTGTTCCCAATTAATACGACTCTCCATACTTGGACACCAATATATATAGATCATATAGATGTATTTTCGCAGAAAGGAGCCTCCATACCAAAACCCTAAGCAAAGACCAAGAAGAAAGGCTTCCACCTGCTGCTCTGCTTCAACCCTCCGTCCTGTTCGAGGAAGATCCATCCCGAGTAAGGAGTTGAAGCCTGTTCGTCCTCGGTTCAAGCTTTGTCATCATCATGTGGTCTTCAACGATGTGAAGCTTGGAGTCTTTTGGACGAACACACTGAAGAGTTCACATCTTGGATTTGATCCTCAACTCAGAACTCTTTTTTGTTCTACTTTTCATATCCCTGTGTGTGTGGAAGTGGTTTGAGCATCCCTTGTGCTTGATCCACGTGTGTGTGGGTGTTCTGAGTGCGTGTTTGCCTCAGTCACAGGGCGTGTGTGTGTTGTTGGGTTGAACTCGCTTCTATAAGTAGTCTTTTCGTGTGTGTGTGTGGACGGTGGACATAGGATACACAAGTTGTGTGCTCCGAACCACCTTAAATCTTTGTGTCTTGTGGTTTGCACGTTTTTACGATAGATGATGGTAGGCACGCTTGATTGTTCACACGCTAGGTAGATTTCTAAATTCCCAATCACAATTTACACACACATCAAAGTTTGAATTCGATTCACATCTATTTAATAATTCATCAAGTCAGTGTTAGGATCGAAAAGAAGGAGTGCTTTTAATAGGTAGTAATTTATTCAACCCCATTCTAGATTACTGTCTTAGGTGATAACGCGCACCTTTCACTTCCTAAGATGAAACTGAAGAAGTCTGGAATCTGTACAGCCTGTGCAAAGGGAAAGCAAACCAAGACATCATTTCAGTCTAAAACAGTGGTTACAACTTCCAAGCCTTTGGAGCTCATTCACATGGACCTATTTGGACCTATAAGAACAGTAAGTCTTGGAGGAAAAGTGTATGGCTATGTGATTGTAGATGACTACTCAAGGTACACTTAGGTATCCTTTTTAGAAGTCAAATCAAAAACATTTTCAGCTTTTCTGAAGTTCAGCAAACTAGTACAGAAGAATCAGAAATTTCAGATAATCAGCATCAAATCTGATCATGGTAGAGAATTCAAGAATGAACATTTTGTAAAGTTCTGTGAAGAAAATGGAATAGAACACAACTTCTCTGCACCAAGAACACCTCAACAAAATGGAGTAGCAGACAGGAAGAACAGAACACTACTGGACATGGCCAGAACTATGCTTGTAGAGTATAATCTACAAAGATATTTCTGGGCAGAAGCAATCAACACAGTCTACTACATCATCAATAGGATCATGATCAGACCAATCCTAAAGAAGACACCTTATGAGCTGTACAAGGAGAAAAAGCCCAACATCAGTCATCTTTGACCTTTTGGTTGTAAGTGTTCTATTTTGAATAATGGTAAAGATAACTTAGGAAAGTTAGATGCTAAAAGTGATGAAGGTTTTCTGTTAGGATATATTTCAAAACTAGAGGATATAAAGTGTTTAATAGAAGAACCTTGTAATGCCCCTCTTAGACCCAGTACAGTTATTCCAACTCACATTGGATCTAATAGAGGTATTACAGTGGAATATATCCAACATTAGACGGTACAGATTGAGACATACATAAATGACAATTCAATTCCAATAATATGCAACGGAATATGGAACCAAATACTTGTAATCAACATCATACTCAAATGTTAAGTCTAAACATAAAAGAAAGATAGCAATAGTCCAAATTTATTACATTCCACAAGTTCAAATGCATAAACTGAAAGTACACCTTTCCTCACATACATAATCACTCTAAATCTCTCAAGAAATCTAAACCTCCACGTCCTCTCGCTCCGAGTCAGTGTGCACTAACTCCTGGGTATCCTCTGTATCTCCTGAAATGTTAAGCAAGTATGAGTCTACAAGACTCAGCAAGTCACATGAAAGACAGTTCAAGATATTATGTATATAATAGGTTTAAACATGGTAACATATATCATCACATCTTTGATATCATATAACTCTTCCTACTAACATGGATCTAAGTCATTTGGCAATCAATCATTACATAGCATGTTTAATTATCATGGGAATAAAATGTTTCATGTAATGCATATAATTCACATCTTATATTCTAACAATTGAACTAGCATGTTCCTATGCATGTCCTGCAATCAATTTTCATAGTATATGCTTATTGTCATGCAACATATAACTAGTTTTCATGTAGCAAGTAATCATTTAAACAAGTAGCAATTATTACATATAACAAGTGACATGTAGCATGTAAAACAATTTCATATGGAACATGTAGCATGTAACATGTAGGCATTTATCATGTAGACATTTATCATGTAGACATGTAGCATGTAGTCATTTATCATTTAGTTGCCAAGACATAGCCTGCACTATTAATAGAGATCATGCAGTCATATAGCATTCACTTATCAGCTAGGCAAAGCAGTGATGAAGTCATGGCCATTGCGCAATACCGAGGAAAGCCCTTCCCACCTTAACCAGTAGAACTTGTCTACTTCCAAGATTTCAATCTGTTGCCCACGGATTCAGTAGGTCATTTTCATATAGGTGAACCACTACCATAGGGGCATCCATGTGTTGGGTTGAGTGTGAATTTAACACATTTCCCCTCATGATTTTGATGATGACAAGTTGTGATTTTAATGCACAATGAAAGAACATGTTAAATACATCACACATACAATAACAATGTTCAAAAAGTATGTCTCCAAACACATTATATCTCATACATTCATGTTAATACATTGGTCTAATAATTTGTGTGTTATTTCACAGGAACATACACTTTTTGCAAAGGTAGTGTCGACACACCCTCCACTAGTGTCGACACTAGATGCAGATTCCAGGAGACCTCTTTTGCCTGAATGTTAAAGGGTGTCGACACAACTCCAGGTAGTGTCGACACTAGATCAGGTTTCCAGCAGAATGATTTCACAGACTGTCACAGTGTGTCGACACAGTCAGGCTTAGTGTCGACACTAGATCAACTTTCCAGAACACCAGTTTTGTGGAATTTTCACAGGATGTCGACACTGGCTGATGTAGTGTCGACACACTCTAGCGATTTCTGTCAAGTTTAGTCCCACTGGACACGTGGCCTTCTAGGGTTAAAGGGATTAACCTTGGATCATGTGCCCACGTATCCCAAGGGCACGTTTGGCCATGTGGGGCTATAAATACCTCACTATTTGCCCCCAAGTAAAAGAGAGACCTCCATCACATCCAGGAAAAGGCTATTTCGGCGGCAACTCTGAGGCTCCTCCCGTTCTTGCTCTCCTGGTGCTTCTTCAACCCAATTCCCATTTCTCCAAGCACAAGAAGTGAAGTCTCATCCATGAAAATGCAATGAGATCACTTCCAAGGGAGCAGATCAGTTGAAGCAGCCAATTGTGAAGACTTCAAGGAAGATCCCAAAGCACAAAGTGCAGAGCATCGGCCAGGGACTTCAAGAGTTCAAGCCTCTTCACAATTCGACCTTCTACAAGGGAGTATACTTGAAGAACAAGGATCTTACACTCAATTCCTCAATTCCCCTTGTTTCTTCTAGGTCATTCTTGAGATTGTGCATGAAATGTTGCATCAATCTTCTTGAATGAACTTTTATAGATCAGATCATTGCTAGAGGATCTGGATCTTTGTGTTTTTGTTCTAGCTTTTGTATTGTGAGCCGTCGAGCTCCGGTTTGTGAGTCGTCGCACTCACTGTGTGGTTTGAGCCGTCGTGCTCAGTTTGGAGTCGTCATGCTCCAGGTGTTTCTTGAGTCGTCGTGCTCAAGGGTGTTTGGAGTCGTCGTGCTCCAGTGTGAGTTGTACTCAAGGTTTTGAGTAGTGTGGCCTCACTCTGAGGGGTGGACGTAGGAGTCACTGGAGGTGATTTCCGAACCACCTAAAAATCCTTGTGCAGTGGTTTGAATTGTGGTTTGACTTTATATTGCGCTAGATGCATGCATAGGGATTTCGCTCATACTACTAATGGATTTGCTCACACACACTAATCACACTTCAGATCAGTAAATTGTTTGGGTGAATTGATCTCTGATTCGAAGTAATTTTGAATTGCTTAAGCTTCCGCATTAATTGGTGTTAGATCTATTCAACCCCCCCTTCTAGATCTTGTCCATCCCTTTTTCGATCCTACAATTGGTATCAGAGCGGGTTAATGTCTATTACTGATCTGATTTGTTGCTTCTGTTTGATCTCTGTGTTAATTGTTTGAATTGTTTGCTTGATCTTTCACTGTCTCTGTGTGCTTAATAGCTCTGATTCCTACATTTGATATTAGAGTGGGTTAACCACTCTAATTATTAGATCTAATTCCTTGTTACATTGATTCACTGTGATTAGATCTAATAATCTTTTGAGTTTTTGTATAATGGCAAATCTCCTTAATCTGCATGAATTTCCTGTTATAATTTCAGAGAAATCACCAGTCTCACTTTCATCAAGTTTTTCAAAGGAAGCACAAATAAAAGGAGCAAAAGAAATTCACAAGTACTTTATGGAAAAGAAGAGCCTCAATGAATCCAGAAAATCAACAATTCATAAGGTTGTGGCTCTCACTACACATTCCATGAGCTCAGAGCATTCTGCATCCTCTCCAGAAAACAAGAGTTCAAATGGGTCTACAAGATCAGGTAAATCAATTCCAGATCCATTTATGCATTCTGTTGGGTTTTCATTCTAATGTTTATAATAACATGTTTTTTATGATGAACAATCTTAATTGAGGTTTGATACATGACAAATAACTTGATGCAATATTTGGTCTTTCATGTATTCATAATATCTCAGTATACATGTTTGATCATGTAGGTATGAAGGCATACAACCAAGCTATCACAAAACAAGAGAAACAGATCACAAAAGCACTAAAATCTGTCACATGTCGACAGACTCCAAGGTGCCTGTCTACAGAAGTGAACAGGCAGAAAAGACCAAGTTCAGGAAACAGCCATCTGTCGACAGATGCCCAGTCGGCTGTCGACAGATGCACTCAGAGAACTGCCAACCGAAATCCCAGACTTCTGTGCTTGTGCAAACCTGTTGCTATCTGTCGACAGATGATCAAGGCCTGTCGACAGACGTAGAGGATCTTCAGATACGGAAACTTTCCAAGTTACTAAAGATAGTGGTTCCAACTCCCATGTCTCTCCCTATGTAAACACCACTATATAAGCAACTATTCTGAAGCAAATCCCAAACAGAAGCAGCCACCACCAAAACCCTAAAGCAAGTCCAAGACCAAGAGGTATTGCTGCTGCTCTGCTTCAACCTACCGCCCAGAACCAAGAAGACACGTCTTCCTAGCGGAGGTGAAGCTTGAACGTCGTGGATTCAAGCATCTCATCAAGTTGTGATCATCAAGACGAAGCTTGAAGTCCAGCCAGACGTTCACGAGAAGAGTTCTTCCATCAGGATATGTCTTACAATTCAGAACTCTCTCTGCTTTCATTTTTATTCAAACGAGTGTGTGTTGTTGTGTCTCAAGCAGCCCTTGTGCTTGATTCACGTGTGTGTGTTGTTCTGATCATGGGTGCACATCAGACAACACGTGTGTGTGAGTTGTAGTCACCGAACTAGCTCATAAGCAGTTTGCTCTGCGTGTGTGTGTGGACCGTGGACGTAGGATACACAAGTTGTGTACTCCGAACCATGTAAATCTTCATGTCTTGTGGTTTGAACGTTTCTATGTTAGATGGTTGATAGGCACGTTGTCTCTACACACGTTAGATAGATTGCTCTTTCATCTACACATCACCAATACACATCTAAGTCTTACTTGATTCTATTGCAAATCCAAAAAGTCTGTGTTGTGATTAAAAAGGGTTGTATTAAATTTTAATAGACAGTAATCTATTCAACTCCCCTTCTAGATTACCATATAGGGAATTCCGCAACCTTTCAATTGGTATCAGAGCCGAGTTTCTCCGATTTACTGTCTTACTTGTTTGATCTTATGATCAGGAGATTCACGGTCTAATGGAATCTAACAAGGGGTACATGGCCGAGGGACACTCAGTGACCAGGCCACCCTTCTTTGATGGCACTGACTATCCATATTGGAAAAATCGTATGCAGGTGTTTTTGAGAGCACAAAACTACGAATTGTGGAAAATAGTCAGCAAAGGAGCATACTCCCTACCTCAGGACGAAGATACTTGGACCAAGGACCAGATCGCAAAGGGGACACTCAATTGGAGCGCCCTCAACATGATGCAGTGCGCGTCCACCCCATGGAATACTCAAGAGTCTCCACGTGCACCTCAGCAAAAGAGATGTGGGACAAACTTGAGTTGATCTACGAAGGTACGTCTCAAGTAAGGGAATCCAAGGTAAGCATGTTGGTTTCAGAATATGAAATGTTTAAAATGAATAATGATGAAACCATCTCTGACATATTTGCAAGATTCATGCTTATCATAAATGGTCTAAAGGGTCTTAAGAAAGAATACTCAGAAAGTGATTTGGTGAGAAAGATACTTCGATCTCTTCCATCCTCATGGAACACCAAAGCCACTGTCATTGAGGATTCTAAAGATCTCTCTATAATAAAAGTGGATGAATTGATTGGTTCTCTAATGACCTATGAACTCAATGTTAAAAGAAAGGAAACTGAAGAGAACCCAAGAAAGTCTATTGCCTTAAAGCATCCAAGAAAAATTCTTCAGGTTCCAAAAGGGATGCTCAACAGAAAAGTAATGAGTCTGAAACCTCTAGTGATAGTGAGAATGATGAGATGGCCATGCTCACTAGACAGTTCAAAAAAATTCTGAAATTCAAAAGGAGAGGTTCAAGTAACTCTAAAACTTTCCAAAAGAAAGATTTTTCAAATAGATTTGATTCCACTAACAAAAAATCTGATGTTGTTTGTTATGACTGCAAGAAGTAAGGGCACATGAGAGGAGAGTGCCTCAAGCTCAAGAAAAAACTGAAGAAAGACAAATTCACCTTTAAGAAAGCCAAGGCAATGATGGCCACTTGGAGCGATGAAGACGAAGATGAAAACAGTCAAGCTACCTCGGGAGATGATGAAGTTCAGTGTCTCATGGCACGAAGTGATGACTCCAACGAGGTAAACTCTTCCTTTGAAACTTATTCTATTAATGAATGGGAAGAAGCTTACACTGTCTTATTTGAAAAATTCTGTGAATTTAAGTCTGGAAATAAAGCACTCAAGAAGAAAATCAATTCCCTTGTTCATGAAACTAATAATAATGAACAGATTCAATCCTTGAATAAGGAAATTGAAATGATAAAATTGATGAACAAACACACAGCGAGGAAATGGAAAGCATGAAACTTAAACTCCAAGAAGTTCAAAAGGAAAAAGATGATCTAATGAACTCCCTTGAGTCTCTTCAAAGAGAGCATGAAAAGCTAAAAGAAAAATGGAAAGAGCTGAAAAAGAGATAAAAGGAAAATCTAAAGCCCTTACTACCATGGTAAAGGAAAACAGAATCTAGATGCAATTTTAGGATCCAATGTTTTTATTGCAAGGCATGGGATAGGGTATCAACCAGTAAAACAAAAAGAATTAGCAAAAATTTGATAACCTCTTTCATTGATCCTAGTCCATGCTCAAGCAAATAAAACCCTTCAAAGAACAGGAAAAATCAAACCAAGGGTAAGAAACAGGAACCTAAAGTCACTAAGTTTGTTACAAGTCAAAGTAAAGAATTTGCCATAGGCCCCAAACAGGGTTGTCGACAGGACAAACTTCAAGCTCCCAAAGCTAGACTCACAAGGCAACAAAAAGGAAAAATGCCAATGCATGCTCCAAAGAACATCAAGCCCCTGTTGTCAATAAACCATCATCATGCAATATCTGTAAAAAGATTGGGCACAATGAAAAACAATGCTGGAACAATCCAAATCAACAAAAACTCAAACAAGTTTGGATTCTGAAGCATTTACTGTTTGGCATGAATGATACATTAGCACCCAAAGTAATTTGGGAACCAAAACCTCTTGTCTAATCCACATGTGCAGGAATGCCTAGTAGCCCACAATCAAAACAAATGGTACTTGGATAGCGGCTGCTCAAGGCACATGACGGGCGACAAAGGAAAATCTGTATGCTTGTGGAAAAAGACGGAGGTCAAGTCATTTTCGGAGGCAACAATAAAGGCCAGATAATCGGCTCAGGTAAGGTTGGTAAGTATGCCTCTAACTCTATAGACAATGTATTGCTTGTTGATGGTCTTCATCATAATTTGCTTAGCATAAGTCAATTGTGTGATAAGGGTCATAAAATTGTCTTTGAATCTAACTCATGTCAAATTCTGGATAAGGAAACGGGAAGTCTGAAATTTTCTGGAAAAAGAATAAACAACATCTATATGGTTGATTTAGATGATCCAGAAAATGATAATTTGTGTCTTGTAGCAAACAAACAGGATGAGCTTACTTTGTGGCATCGTAGGCTTGGTCATGCAAGTTATAATGTGTTGCACAAGATCATGAGGCTCAAATTGGTAAGTGGACTTTCTGAAATTCCTTTTAACAAGAATGAAAATTTCTGTGATGCATGGCACAGGGAAAACAAACCCGGAAATCCTTCAAATCAAAAGCATCGGTGAGTACTTCTAAATCCTATGAACTGTTGCACATGGACCTATTTGGACCTACGAGAACATTGAGTCTCAATGGCAAACGATATGGTTTATCATTGTAGATGATTTTTCTAGGTTCACTTGGTGAAATTTCTGACTCACAAGAATGAAGCAATGAAAGTATTTGAAGAATTTTTCAATAAGATTGAGCATGGAAATGTCAACAAAATATGCTCCATCCGCACTGATCATGGGGGAGAGTTTGACAACAACTCCTTTTCTGAATTCTGCAGGAATCAAGGGATAGAACACTTGTTCTCCTCCCCAAGAACTCCAAAGCAAAATGGGGTTGTGGAGAGAAAGAACAGAACTCTGGTGGAGATGGCTCGCACCCTTCTGGTTGAAAATCAACTTGCAAGGACGTTTTGAGCAGAAGCAGTGAACACATCTTGTTACATACTCAATAGAGCCATGGTAAGACCTGTCATAAAGAAAACCCTCTATGAACTCCTGAAAGGTAAGAAACCCAGTATTGGGTATTTCAGAGTTTTTGGCTCAAAAGTATTCATACATAACAATGATAAATTGATTTGGATAAGTTTGATGCCAAAAGTGATCAAGGTATTCTTCTTGGATATTCAGAACACTCTAGAGCATATAGGGTGTTTAATTTTAAAACTCGCAAAGTGGAAGAAACTCCACATGTTGTTTTGATGAATCTCCAACCAAGCTTAACGTTTCTAATGATCACAGGTTTGAAGATGAAACTGAAGGAACAACACTTGGAGAACTACAAAGAAAAACAAAAGCAATCTTTAAGTTGTTTCTAAAACTAAAAGTGGATTTCTACGCAGGATGATGATGTGGATGATGCATACTAAACAAAGATCAAGAAGATGTACCTGATCAAGATCCACAAGAGGAAGAACCACAACTTGAATCTCCTCAAGCACTTCCTCCTCAAGAACAACCTCCTCAAATGCAAGATCCACCCAGGCCTTCAACAGTCACTAATGTGAGGTACTCTAAAGATCACCCCTTGAGAATGTCATAGGAGATATAAATGATTCGGTTCAAACTAGATCTCAGGTTAATCAAATAGTTAAACAGGACCATTTAGCTTTTGTCTCTCAAGTGGAACCAAAAAATGTTGAAGAAGCCTTAAAAGAAAATTCTGGATTGATGCTATGCATGAGGAGCTTGGGCAATTTCAGAGAAATAACGTCTGGAGTTTAGTTCCTAAAACCCCTGAAATGTCTGTCATAGGTACAAGATGGGTCTTTAGAAACAAACTAAATGAAGAGGGAAAAGTGGTGAGAAATAAGGCTAGACTGGTTGCAAAGGGATATAATCAGGAATTTGGTGTGGACTTTGAAGAATCCTTTGCACCTGTAGCTAGGCTAGAAGCAGTTAGAATCTTGTTAGCATATGCATGCTCAAACAAGTTTAAATTGTTTCAAATGGATGTTAAAACTGCCTTCTTGAATGGCTACATCAAAGAGGAAGTCTATGTCTCTCAACCACTTGGCTTTGAGGATCATGATAAACCTAACCATGTGCTAAAATTGCACAAAGCTCTTTATGGCTTGAAACAGGCACCCCGAGCTTGGTACGACAGGCTAAGCACATTTCTGGTAAGCAAAAACTACTCACGAGGTAAAGTAGACCAAACTCTCTTCACTAAGAAAGTTCGCAATCATATCATTGTTGTTCAAGTTTATGTGGACGACATCATATTTGGATCTACTAACCCTTCACTGTGTGAGGAATTTTCCAAACACATGCACAGTGAATTTGAGATGAGTCTAATGGGGGAGCTTCAATTCTTTCTTGGTTTGCAGGTTAAGCAATTGGAGGATGGCTTCTTCATAAACCAAGAAAAATATGTCAAAGAGCTACTAAAAAGGTTTCAGTTTGAACAAACTAAGCCTGCCTCAACACCCATGAGCACAAGTATAAAACTGGAAAATGATGAGAAAGGTAAACCGGTAGATGCCAAACAATTCTGAGGTATGATTGGCTCACTCCTCTATCTTACTGCAAGTAGACCGGACATTCAATTTAGTGTTTGCCTTTGTGCTAGATACCAATCTAGTCCAAAGAAAGCCATTTAATTGCAGTTAAGAGAATATTCAATATCTCTCAAGTACGTATGACATGGTCTTTGGTACCCAGCAGGTAGTAGCTTTGATTTGGTTTCATATTTTGATGCTGGCTATAAAATTGACAGGAAAAGCACTAGTGGCTATTTCCAAATTCTTGGTGGTTGCATGGTTACGTGGGCATCCATGAAGCAACACTCGGTTGCACTCTCCATTGCAGAGGCAGAATATGTTGCTGCAGGAAGTTGTACGGCACAAGTGTTGTGGATAAAAAGTCAATTGTGTGACTATAACATCAACATTGGATGCACACCTATCCTATGTGACAACACTAGTGCAATCAATCGATCAAAGAATCCCATTCAACACTCTAGGACAAAACACATAGAAATTCGTCATCATTTCTTGAGAGATGAGGTAGCCAACAGAACCTTAGAAATAAGCTTCATACCCACTGAAAAACAATTGGCTGACATCTTTACCAAACCTCTAGCTGAAGATAATTCACCACACTGAGAAGAGAATTGGGCTTGTGCAAACTGCAATGAACTCATCCATATACTAAGCATATGTCCCTTGTGTGCACCAACTATGAGGTATATCAAATGGTGATTTGTGGAAGAACAAGTCCTGCTTGTTTGGAAACTTTCATTATGCGTGAGAAAAGATTCTCCGCAACGTATCCATAGTTATGTTGCATGAAAGGGTCATGTACTTTCTATAAGGAATTAGTTTCTTTACATTTTTGCCCATTCTCTATTTTTTTTAAAGATTGAATATCTTCATGGTCTGTCTTCCTACATACTTGGGTGTGTTTATTTGATTGGTCAAGTTGTGCAAGTGTGTCTTGATTTACTTAAGTTTTGTGTACACATGAGCACACACTATGGGGGAGCTAGTTCAGGTTAGATGTTGTCATTGTGAAGGAAATCACTCATCCTTTGTGTACCTTCAATTCCCTCACATGCAATGGTCATTTCACTCTTCATTCTAACCTTAAACTGGCTTTGCACAGGCAATCTGTCGACAGTCCTCATTCACTCTATCGACAGCTCAGGCTCCACAGAACCAGATTCTGCACTCTGTGTGCATCTGTCGACAGACGAAAATCCATCTGTCGACAGGTATGCACAGGTTCTGTCATCCCCGACTGGCCAATCTTCTGTCTGTGTGCATCTGTCGACAGACGAAATTTCATCTATCGACAAACCACCACAGTATCTGTCATCCCTGACCGGGCAACACTCTGTCTGTGTGTAGCTGTCGACAGGCTTTTTCCTAGCTATCGACAGACACCCTCAATCAAGGAAAATCATGCTTGTTTCATAACACACTTCTTGAGCAGGGTCCTTCTTTCAACTAAGGTGTCTATTGGGTGATTATGCATGTTTAACTCCATCATATTCACATGATATTAATGTTCTTCCCTAAACCACCATGATTTTGACATACTACTCATGCATGAGTCTAGCTATATCATTCTGAAAACATTGAACTATCTTAGAGAATAACACCTACCTAACCCTCTTGAATAATCTCCTTGTAGGCAAACACTATTCTCATGTAACTTGAAAAGTCTTATGGTCATTGAACTTTATGTCTACTCTTGACTGCTAATCATATACATTCTTTGATCTGACATTTAAATCTAAAATGGAGAAAAGCTACCTATTTCTGAAAAACTACAAAATTAGACTAAAGTCAATCTTCAATTGGGATAAAGGTAGAGCAATGATGTGTCTTGCTGAGAAACCGGGGAGATGGGCATCAAAATGTCTGCCCTCGCGTCAAAAAACTATCTCATCATCTCTATACAACGGTATGATGGACACTTCCACTAAGTAACTAAGGGTACGGACACTTGTCATGTCTATCCTCATGTCAAAAGGTGTGAAGTTCTCTTAATTACCACTTTTCCCATTGCATTCAGTCATTGCAAACAAAGAAAAACTGAAATAGAGTGAAGCCTCCACTGTGTCTCACATCACACGTCATTGGTGTTTATGGTTATCAAAAATTTAGACGTTCATTTCAATCATCATTTGATCATCATAAACTAGGGATAGTGTTGTTCTACAATGTTTTTAATCAAACAAGGGTATTGGTGTCTTTTCTAAGTCAGTAAGATGTTCTCTTAATGCTCTAACTTGAAACTCCTTTATAAATGGGATGGCTTTATATCTGCATATGATAGGTTCAATGTGTGTTCACCCATTTAACACCTTATATATACATCGTGTATACACTGCTCAAAAGTTCTCTTCAAAATTCAACCAAATAACAGTCTGGCGCATTTTCTGAAGGCGCCTGTCGACAGCCACCAGAGCGTCTGTCGACAGCCGGCGCCAGCCCAACTTTGGGAAGTCCAACGGGCACACCGTTTGGGGCTGATTTGGTGGGACCCTTGCCTTTTAAACTTCCTTCCCCTCTCTTCTAAAGGCAACCCCGGTTCCTTCTCCTCTTCCACCACCAAATCCCCCTCCTTTCCTCCTCAAACCTCCTCCCTCCCTTCTCTGGACGAGAAACCCTAGCCCTTCCTCTCTTGCTCTTTCTCTCCTGTTCTACCATCTACATTCATCATCCCCTTCATACACCTTGTTCCTGTTGTCCTCATGGCCTCCAGGTTAAGAAGATGATGTCTCATCGTCGTCTCGCTTCCTCTCACACTGGTGAAGACTCCCAGGCTCCTGATGAGCGCCGGACGAAGCATCGGGATGATCGTCTCCCTGAGCTCGTCATCCCACCCCTCCTGAAACTCACAAGGGTGAAGGGCACTTTCACAAGTTTGTCCCACCTCAGTATCTGGATTTCCCTTCACTGGCCGTCCTCTTCCCGAACCTCCAACCCCTATTCGACATCCAGACTGGACGGTTCTTCTATATGCTCATACGGCCTACTCTCCCACTACCGTAACTGAGTTCTTCAACAATCTCAGCCTCTCCGACAAAGGGGATTTCTACACCTCTGTAAAGGGCACTACCTTCAAACTCACCACCAATCTGTTCAGCACTGCCCTTCAAATTCCTAACACTGGGGCTAAAATTCTAGCACATCACCCAGATGCTTCTATCTACTATCCTTTAATCACTCTCCAACCCTATGATGGCACAAAGAAGATTGCTAAACTGAATGCCAATTCATTCCCTCCTCTAAACCGCATGATCCATCATATTTTCACCACCCTCATTGCACCTAAGCACGACAGTCGTGAACTAGTCACTGATGTTCACAAATCACTGTTCACCTTTTTCCTAAACTGTGAACCCATAAACTTATCTGCCTGATGCTTGGCCTAATCAGGCAATGCTACTCTAATCCCAGGAGATCCATGCCATTTGCTTGCCCACTCACGTCTCTCATGCAATTCATTGGCATTCCTATTCCGACAGTGAGTGTGTCTCGCTAACCTCCCGCAATAGCTTCGATCTCACTGCTGCACATCGCATGGGTATAAGATGTTGATGGAGTGGTCACCAGGGAACTAAAGGGTAAGGCACCAGCTGCTGCCATGGATGAAGACACTGAAGGAGATGAAGCTCCTGGTGATGAAGACGATGCTGATGAAGACTCCCAGTCTGCACCTCTTGATGTGCCGGGAGATATTGATAGTGATGCTGCTGCTGAGCCCTCACTATGTGATCTCATTGCTCAGCTCCAATCAGATGGCAACTGGATTCAACACGCTCAATGCACGTATGGACACAATGGATACGAGCATTGCAGCACTTGACACTCGCCTGGATGACATCCCTACTGAGCTTCATGACAACCGTCGGGCTCCTGCACCGCCTGCCGATGATGTTGCTTAGTTAGCTTATGTGTCTAGGAGTGGGTCAAGTCCTGTTATCTTATTTCTGTCTGAGTCTTGTCTTGTTTTGGTATGTTGCTTTCATTTGATGTTCATGTAATTTCCTTCCCTTTCATGTCTCTTCAGTCAACACTCTTTGTCCTGTGTATGCTTCAATCATATTAATGAATTCACATGTCTCTGCTATCTACATGTGTGACTGTTATACGTACTTTTCGATGTTGTCAAAGGGGGAGAACCTCAATAGTGCACTAATTGAATTTTTTGTCATCATCAAAAGGGGAAGAATGTTGGTTTTCATTCTAATGTTTATAATAACATGTTTTTGATGATGAACAATCTTAATTGAGGTTTGATACATGACAACTAACTTGATGCAATATTTGGTCTTTCATGTATTCATAATATCTCACTATACATGTTTGATCATGTAGGTATGAAGGCATACAACCAAGCTATCAAAAAACAGAGAAACAGATCACAAAAGCACTGAAATCTGTCACTGTCGACAGACTCCGAGGTGCCTGTCGACAGAGTGAACAGGCAGAAACACCAAGTTCAGGAAACAGCCATCTGTCGACAGATGCCCAGTCGACTGTCGACAGATGCACTCAGAGAACTGCCACCAAAATCCCAGACTTATGTGCTTGTGCAAACCTGTTGCTATCTGTCGACAGATGATCAAGGCCTGTCGACAAACGTAGAGGATCTTCAGATACGGAAACTTTCCAAGTTACCAAAGATAGTGGTTCCAACTCCCACTTCTCTCCCTATGTAAACACCACTATATAAGCAACTATTCTGAAGCAAATCCCGAACAGAAGCAGCCACCACCAAAACCCTAAAGCAAGTCCAAGACCAAGAGGTATTGCTGCTGCTCTGCTTCAACCTACTGCCCAGAACCAAGAAGACACGTCTTCCTAGCGGAGGTGAAGCTTGAACGTCGTGGATTCAAGCATCTTCATCAAGTTGTGATCATCAGGACAAAGCTTGAAGTCCAGCCAGACGTTCACGAGAAGAGTTCTTCCATCAGGATTTGTCTTACAATTCAGAACTCTCTTTGCTTTCGTTTTTATTCAACGAGTGTTGTGTGTTGTGTCTCAAGCAGCCTTGTGCTTGATTCACGTGTGTTGTTGTTTTGATCGTGGGTGCACATCAGATAACACGTGTGTGTGAGTTGTAGTCACCGAACTAGCTCATAAGCAGTTTGCTCTGCGTGTGTGTGTGGACCGTGGACGTAGGATACACAAGTTGTGTACTCCGAACCACGTAAATCTCCGTGTCTTGTGGTTTGAACGTTTCTACGTTAGATGGTAGATAGGCACGTTGTCTCTACACACGTCAGATAGATTGCTCTTTCATCTACACATCACCAACACACATCTAAGTCTTACTTTGATTCTATTGCAATCCAGAAACTCTGTGTTGTGATTAAAAGGGTTGTATTAAATTTTAATAGACAGTAATCTATTCAACCCCCCTTCTAGATACCATATAGGGAATTCCGCAACCTTTCACATTCTAATTCTGATTCTGATGCAGATGAAGGCATGTCTTATGCTGATTTGGTTGAGTTCTGTGAGAAATACAAATCTTAATGCAAAGCTGAACACTAAGAATAAAGATTTGAAAAAGACTTTAAAATATTGCCATAAAGAAATTGAAAATTGACAAATACACTTGAATTGCTCCAGAACAATGATAAAGATTTTTCACAAGAAAATGAGAATTTGAAAGGTGAAGTTCAGAAACTGAATTCTGAAAAAAAAAAGTTCGAAAGATAAAATCAAAATTTGTTAAAACAAGTTGTCCAAGTTAAAAGAAGATCATGATCAGTGGAATTTGAAATCTTGATTTGAAATATGAAAATGAAAAATTGATTGATCTCAATGAAAACTTCAAATTTGATAATGATCAATTAAACAAAAAATCTCTAACATGGCTCATGATCATCAAATAAATGAAAGATGCAAACAACTTGTTGAAGAAAATAGTCATCTAAAAAGGAAGATTGAATGCTTATTGCATGACAAACCATTGGACAATGATTGTAGCAATTTAAGTAATAAAATTTCTGATTTGGAAAAACAAATTGCTCAATTTGAAAATGAAAAGAACAAGATGAAAATGGATTGGATGTCATGCTAAACAAGCTTCAAATTTTAGAAAAAGAAGTTGTTGCATTAAAAGCTGAAAAACAGAAGCTTCAACATGAATTGAAAAATACTAAATACACAAGTCTTGCTTCTGTGAGAGATAAGAAAAATGAAAATAAAACAAAATTAACATTGTTAAAGCTGCTGCAAACAAGAACTCTGCTAATTCTAATGAAAAACTAGTCAAAGTTCTTGTTCAAAAATGACAGAGAAAAAGAAAAATGCTACTGTCAAGAAGATTCATCTACTTCCTCCATCAGTCCAAAAAGCTCCAAGGCAAGTTCCAAATTTACATCATGCCAAGAGCCACCAAAAAGCACCTCCTTCTCCTCATGGTAAGTCTCCTCATATGAAAAGGAGATTCCAACAAATGCATACATGCCAAGGTGAGTACCAGGTAAGAAATGCTCTCATTTGCTTTAACTGCAATAAACCTGGTCATCTTGCCAAACATTGCTGGAGTAGAAATCAACATTTCAATAAACATGTCCAAATCAGTCCAATGCTTTCATTGTTATAAAATTGGTCATATTTCTAGGGACTGTTGGTACAGAAATGATTTTGTTGTGCATGCTCAGAAATTCCAGTCAAATGCATATGCTCATACACATAGGAATAAATATCATGTTCATACTGAAAATGTTCAGAAATTCCATGTGTATAGGCATAGAAATGTTGCACAAAATCATTCTGTTTCTGCTTATATTAAAAATCCAAAAATTAGATAACTTCATGAAAAATAGATACATTGAGCAAGGCAAAAGAAAATTTGGAACTAATTCTGCTCATAGTTCTGTCAATGAAAGAAATGCATCTATATCAAAATAAAATCATTTTGGATTCAAAAATCTTTATTGCACACTAACATTGATTTCATTGCAGGACCCAAGTAAGTGTGGGTCCCAAAACCAGCTTGATCAGCAAGCTGAGGAGTGTTGCAGCCATACATTGTAAATGGATTCAAGATATTGGCTGTGCAAGGCAAGAAATGATTGTAGAACACAGGTAAAATCTTTGAAAAGCAATTGAAGTCCATTCAGGTAAAACTTCCTTATTATTTCAAATTTGAATTGCCTGAATTGAAATGATGTTTGATTTTTTATCTGAACAATGAAAAATGTGCTCTGATGCTACTCCCAACAATAACTTTGTGTTTTAACTTTTGGAATCATGTTTGTGTTATCATGCTTACTTAATTGTGCCCATGATTCTGTGTGCATATCAACTGCTTTGACTTTTTGGTATATCAAATGATGACATGTGGAAAACAAGTTATGCTTGTTTGGAAGCTATCATTATGCGTGAGTAAAATACTCCGCCAAGTACCAGAAGTCATGTTATGCTTAAAGCCAACTGTGTGCATAATCATGTTGAATTGCTTACTAGCTTTTTCATTCCATGCACATAGTAAGGGGGAGTAAATTTGAAAAAGTGCAAATGTTCATATTCTTTATGTGCAAACTATTTGGAATGATCATATCTGAACTATTTAAATGATCATTTCATATCATGCATATCTTATGGGGAAGTGAGTTAAAAGAATCTTTGAGTGAAATGTTGGAGAAATATTCTTTCATATCTGATTTATCATTTCTTGAGAGATGAGGTAGCAAAGAAATCCTTTGAACTCCACTTTATTAAAACTGAAAATCAAATTGTTGACATCTTTACCAAACCTCTTCCTGACAATAGATTTTCATCTTAGGAGAGAGCTTGGTCTTTGCAAATGTCCATCTTCTTGATCTCTCTCATTTGGGTTGAGTGTTTAGGCATATTCTGAGGGGGAGTCATTGTTTCATCATTCTTCTTTGCTTCCTTGATTCATATTGTTCACATCTCTCTCAATTCAATTCCTATTTCTTTTTGACAATAAATTCTTCAACTCACATTGTGTTGAAGTTCTTGGTATATCAATGGTGACTTGAAGAAGGACAAGTTCTACTTGTCTGGACACTTTCACTATGCGAGAGTATTGTCTCCACCAAGTACCAAGAAATGAATATGCAATTGTTGAGGGGGAGCTTTTGTTGTTCAAAGAGAATCATTTCTGGTTTCAAATACTTGCACATCTTTATTTTGATGAAAAGTTGTTGGAATCATCATCTCAGGGGAGCTAGAGAATTCACAAATCATTCTTTTTGAAAATTCAACACTCTTCTTGAATTACCACAACTTCCTTGCATGATGTCCTCATTGAGTTGTCTAGAACCTCAAATGATCTTTTGAGTGATCTACTACGTTTATTCACAATCAACTCTCAACTATACTCTTCAAGACTACAGAAATTCAAATCTCTTTCATAGACTGAAGGATAATGTGTGCATTGAATTTAAACATTTTTTTTTCAACTGATGTGAGATAAATGGTTTCAATTTTATAAAATTCTCCTTACACTTGATATTCAACAGTGCAATGGCACAAATACTGAGAAACTACAAACCTTCACAATGAATGAAGTGTCATGTATGTCATGAGATATCTTTGCTATCTCTGTTCAAAGGGGTTCAAAATCAAGAATAAAAAAAAATGCTCTATATTTTTTATGGTGACTAAGTAACTGAAAATATTGGCATCTGATAAACGTATATTTCCATGTAAAAGGTTGTCATTTGCCCCCTCGAAACTAGAAATGAGTAATCTCTAGTATCCAGGAACTATGGTGTGTAAAAGTATTAGTTCTTGAGTGAACAAGATTTACTACATTTGATAGTTTGATTAAAAACAAAAACAAAACTATCCAGGAGAATTGCCTAAAATGACCATCTTTGTCTATCATCAATTTGTTTTAAAGGTGTTTATCTTCATCACACTTGATCTCAATCTAAAAAGATATTTTCATTTCTTTGGATCATGGTTCGACCGTGCCGCCCGTACCGGTGCGGCACGGTCGAACCGCACCGTGCCTGGGCGGTAGCGGCGCCCAGGCACGGTCGGGCGACCACCAAGGTCGACCCGGATGTCCCGCCGCGAGACGCGGCGGGACGCCACGGTCCGGTCTGGTACACACCGGACCGGCCGCCCACGTCATCTTTTTTTATTATTTTTTAATAACTTTTTCATATTAGGTGTATTAAAGTGATGTAAATGGTATCTAATTAAGATGAAATTTAAACATAAGTTAATTAAGAGATGATATAAATTACAGTAATTTTATTTTAATTTTTTAATTATTTTTTATCAAGTAAAAATTATCCTAAAAATTAATAAATTGACTTAATCTCACATCTAAGGGATCTAATGGTGTCTAATTGAGATGAAATTTCAAACATAAACTAATTAATATGTGATATAAATTTTAATAATTTTAGTTTAATTTTTTAAATTATTTTTTTGTCAAGTAAAAACTGTCCCAAAAATCATTAGGTCGACTTAATCTCGACATGTATACATCAATAACTCTTGATATTTATATTTTTATAATCAGTATATTTTTTAGTAATTATGATGACTTCATATTTGACTTTATTTTCGAAACCAAATGTCATCCCGTTGAAGTACGTGCACAGAGAGTTCGTCGTACCGCGACAAACTCTGTGTGCACTTAAGGGGTCTAATTAGTGTCTAATTGAGATAAAATTTCAAACATAAACTAATTAAGAGATGATACAAATTATAGTAATTTTATTAATATCTGAGATTAATTAGCATTAATAAATGATAACCCAATGTCATACTCAGAAGTGCGAGCTCCGACGGGGCGACACCGGAACTGTAACGAAAATAAAATTTGAGAACACCATAATTTTCAGAAAAATGTGATGATATCAGAAATGTAAATATCCAGAATGTTGACGTACGGATTTCGATATTAAGCCGATGCAACTATTTTCCGGTGATTTTTCACCCAGTGTAAAATAAATTCTAAATATTAAACTAAAATCACCATAATTTATAAAACCATTACATTAGCTTATAGCTAAATTCAAGACAAATGGATATTATTTGAATGGGTTTACAAGAGGATCTTCGGGTCAGCTAGTTTGTGGGTTAATTACGTCAAGCATTTTTTGGGATCTTCGGACTAGATGATTATGGGTTAGTTACGTCAAATCATTCTTCTCCATCTACTACAGGCGGCAGTGGTGGTGGTGGTGGTGGTGTGGTAGTGGGTGGTGATGGTGGTGGTGGTGGTAGCATGCGCTTTTCATTGGAGTCTGAGTTCACGCATACTACCCAAGATGGTCGAGATCACGGTGCTCCACTAAGCTATTCAAAAAGGTATCAGAACTAATACATGTTGGTATGATTGTATGTATGTTAAATGAATATCAAATGGTTGTGGTGGGTTGACTTAAATGAGTAAATAAATTTATTATTTTTTCAACCTCTTTACGTGATGTTCTTATGTTTTACTCATTTTCTTTTGAAATTTACTCATTTCAAATATTAACTAAGTCACAAAATTAAAAAAATAAATCAAACATGCCAATTTTCCATCGTACCTCAGCGGTACGGTACGGTTCGATACGTACCGTACCACGAAAAATACGGTACGGTCGATCCGAAAGGTACGGCGAACCTTGCTTTGGATTTGGAAAGTATGGCCGTTTGTATTGATTGTTGAATGTCCTATATCCCTCAAACCATCATTTTAATGGCTCAAGTCACTTAATGAACATATCCTGTAAGTTGTTGTGTAAAACTTAAAGTTTGCTGAATTTTTGTAACAATTTGACAACTGAATTCTTTGGTGTCTTAAAAATCCTTGAAAAGTTATTCCATTCATATTTCATCATATTAAAGATTTCCCAAAACTCACAAATTTTCCCATGCTCAAAAATTCAAGTTTCTTCAGGCCAGGTCAACACTACCTCCATCTAGTGTCGACACAGTCCAGCCAGGTCGACACTAACCTCTTCTAGTGTCGACACATACCTCTGTCTGGGCGGTTCAGGTCTTGGGCGCCGGTTTGGGATTATTGTCCTGTGGGACAATGTACCCCCAAAAACTTTTTTTTATATACCCATGTCGGACCCATGGCCGCCGTTTTCTCTGTCTCCATCCTCTTCCCGCCATCTCCTTCGTCCTCTGCTCCTCTTCTTCCCCTGCAACCATGGCCCCCAAGAAGGTGCCTCGTCGTGGTGCCAGGTCTCAGGCCAATGCAAGACCGGTTGCCGTGGAAGACCCTCCTCCTGTTGAGAAGCGAAGCAAACGTCGCCATGACCCCGTTGAGCAGCCAGGGTTTTCATCTGCTTCTCCCACTCCTTCCAAGAGAGGTAAGGCATCCTCTTCAAGTAGAGGTCCTTCCCAAAGGGGTCCTAGAAACCCTAGGAGGAAGATTTTGGCATCTTCCCCTGAAATTTCTGAAGAATCATCTTCTCCTTCATCTGGGTCTTCTCAGCCCTTAGAGGAAACCCCTTCAAAGTTGGCCAGTGAAGGAAAGTCCATTCTAAAGCCTAGGGCTGTAGATTTTCATGACAATGAGCTCGCAGCTGCATTTCCAGAAATTCTCCGATTCTTCAACTTTCAGTCTTGGCTGCCATTCATTTCTGACTTTAGAACTATCTACCCCAGACTTGTCCAAGAATTCTATTTGAATTTGGAATGTACTGATGAAGGGTACAAGTCTGAAGTCAAGGGCGTGTTGATAGATTTGCCCACAGAGCTAGCTGCCACCTTGTTTCGAATTCCTGATGAAGGGACTGATTATCATAATTTTGAGTTTAATCTCCATGAAGCTTACTCCTTGTTGACTGGACTTCCATCTGATGTCAATGATCCCCGGCAAACTCATGTCACAAATTCAACACAAACACATTTCCTTCTGTGTTGAGACTTCTCCACCATATCCTCACCACAATTATCACACCTCAAGGTGGTGGAAGGGACAGACTCACCGATATACAGAGATTCATAATTCATTGCATGAAGAAGGAATTAAAAGTCAACCTCCATGTGATCATGTACCAAATCATATCTGAGATTGCTAGGAAAGATCTCCATAGGTCTCTTCCTTACGCAGCTCATCTTACACCAGTCTTTGAGCACTTTGGAGTCTCTCTTGAGAATGAGAAATCTCAAACCATCCCCAAGTCAAACATCTATCGGTTCAATCATTTGCAGAAATTCATGGGATTCAAACTTGAGGGAGATCAGGTTAGAAGAGGACCAGCTGTTGTAGAGGCCCCAGTGGTTCCTGAGGTTGTACCACCTTTTGAGCTACCCCACTCTCCTACATATGAGGACCAGCCTCCAGTTGAGGATGAAGCACCAATGCCCCAAGATGTACCTCATACACCTCCCTTTCAAACCTCTTCACCCCATCTTCCTGAAGTGGAAATACCTTCATTCACTCCCCAAGCCCAAGCCTCCACTTCCTTTGGTGGATCTTCTGTTCCACCAGTGTTGTTGTGACGACCCTCGTTATGCCGGTACGGTTGTACCAACCCACGTCGGCACGACGAAGATCACCACAGCGGGACATTTACCCGACACTATCATTCGATTGAGATGTACACAAATATAAGTACAGAGTAGCGGAAGAAAAGAACTACTGTCTTTCATTTCATCATCCACATTGACATCCACAGTCCATATAGCAAATAAAGGAAAGCTAAAGCTTACTTAACTGAAATTTAAACAAGGTACATTGTCCACATAACTACAATTCTAACATCAAATTACATAGTTTGTTCACAACTACGCAATAGTTCAATACAATGCCTCAAATTACATACTATGGAAGTGAAATATAACAATAACGACTCCGCCAAGCTACTCTCCGCACTCAGAGTCGCTCTCCACTGTCTCTTCCAAAAGATGTAGGGTCACCTACTAAATCTGTACGCCGAAGCACGGAGTGAGTCTAAAAGACTCAACAAATAACACCATACACTTCATACATGCATACATCATATAGGCATTCACATTCAAACGCATTCAATCAAGGCATGTAGCAAGGTTATGTGATATCATCACAACCTGTCAGGGTATTTCTACAAATTTAAAGCACATGGAACATGATTTATACCCTTCAAATTAAACTACCTATCACATGTTTCTACTCATCCAATCACATGAAAGCTACATTTCTAATTAACTAAAACATGAAAGCAACTAAACATGAGGTTCTCTTATGCATGAAAGGAAACACTACCGTCATAGTTTCTACACATGGTAGCACATGCTAACTATCATTTCTCATGCATTAATGTTGCTGTTTTGACATGGATTAGAAGTCTCATAACATGCAAGTTCATTTCTCACTCTAACATATTCACATCACATGGTTCACTCTCTTACACCTTCTACGCATATCTATTGTTATTCAAGGGAAGCCTAGCATAATGCTTCTACAAATTTTATAACATATGAATTATGTTCAAACAAACAACTAATCTAACACATGTTCTTTTCTCATTCCTTTAACATTGAACTCAATTAAGAACTTGTCTCATTCACACCACATCATGAGAGCAATTTAGGCATGGTTTTTGCACATGGTGAAAGGAAGATTCTAGCGTGGATTCTATGGACATTCTTGCACACAATAACATGATTGCTTATCTAATTAGCTTGCTGTTCTAATATGTTTCTATCATTATCACATTAGGAATCAAAGTTTTTCACTCTAACACATTGGTTTCACATGTTACACATTCACGTGTACACATCTTTCATTTTGCACATATTCACATGGCACTTACACAATCTTCACATATACACGTTCACATTTCACATTTATATGCCGTGACACATAGTCCAAACCACCATTAGAAGGACACATAACACATAACACATACTTATCACCTAAGCAAAACAGTGATAAGCCTTGGTACTGCGCAGACCGGGAGAAGCCCTCTCCACCCTATCGACGGTACTTGTCCGCCACCAGGATTTCATCCTAATGCCCATAGGATACACATACACATTGAACCTTCCCATGGGGACTTTTCCATGGTACAGTTCCACAGCCCTCTATGGAAGCAGTGTCACACACGGCACATTTTACACATTACACATTCCGATTAACACACGTTTTACATATGATATTCACACTTTCTTATTTATGCACATGGTTCTGTTCTTCCCTAGCATGATACCACTAATAACAAAATCAAGCATTTAATAGCCCTCATGGATTAATTGAAACGCACATCATTTAACCTTAATCATGGTACATGTAATTATAACTCATTTTCACATGGAAATCTCATAGTATAGGCTACTGTCATCAAATTTCTCTGAAAATTTAACCACATGCTGTTTTCGGGTATAAGAACACACATACAAGTTTTCACATTTTTCTGAATTCACATGCATTTATAGAAATTAAAAAACTCAGTTTTATGCCATTCATAAACTAAGTTAACATAGAACATGACATGGATTTCAGATTTGATCATGCATAGTCATGAGCCACACATACATATTGGTACAAGAAATTTTTCCCAAATTTATTTCCCAACACACGATTTACTAGAATTTTCACAAGGTCTACACATGCTTTCTATTTCTCATTGTAGGAATTATAAAAATTCGCATGAATACGGGAAAATCCCCAAATTTGCAGGGCATGGACTGATACATATAAACATGGTTCATAAAATTCTAAAGCGTTTAATTCCTCAGAAATCATGGGAAACAAAATTAACCAAGCATAACCTCTTTCCTACACATGCCTTTCAATAATTCTAATAAATTATGCCATCCACAGAAAAATACAGGAAATTTCACACACATCACATTATCTATTTTACATAACATATAAAATTTACATTATATCCTCATGCGTAGAAATCTGGAAATTAAGGATATAGGGCAGAACAGTTCATTGTTCTGTCAAGAAGAACTCAACGGCATACTATGGCCGTTTACAAGAGTTGGCGGCAACATCGTTGGCCGCTGACTCAAGATCTCAACATCAATAGACCTTGCCGTCAAGTTCGGACCTGTGCAAAAACACAGTCCAAGCTCTAAAGAAAGGGGAAAATGGGGATCCAGGACACGAGGAAAATCCGTAAAAATCACAAAAACCTCCTAGACACATACATGGACGAAGTGCAAGGGTTACTTGCCTTTGGAAAAACTCCTAAGGGATCAAAATGGTTGGAGAAGCTCTCCTTGGGCAGTTCCAAGAAGCCTCCAAGATGCCTTCACTCCGGCTTCTGTGATGCTCCCCTCTGCAATCCAGGGCCGGGGATGTGTAGCCGGATGTGTTGTCTCCCTCCTTGTCGAAGTAGATCTCCGGAAGAAGCTCCAAACCGCTGGATCAAAGCCTCCCAAGTTCGGGTTTCCTCACAACTCTCAGGGTTTTAGGGTTTTTCTCACCCTTTTTGGGGCCAGGGTTTCTTCCCCTCTTGCAAGGGTCAAAGGGACTTCTAGGTTGCAAGGGGTGGGTGGTCATATAGACAAGACATGGGGTCTGTCTTGGCAGGGGCGAAGGAGCCGTTGGGGGGTGGTTGGCATCCCCCAATCGGAGGCATGGCACACCATGCAGCTGCTCAGAAAATTGTCAGGGAAGTAGACGTCTACATCAACGGACGTCCATAATAATAGTTGGCGTCCATCGAGGTCGCCGCCTACTTGTCCTTGACGTCCACAGATGCTGCCGTCGACATGGTCTTCGGCCAGAACATACAATTTCACAGAAACCCTAATCCTTCTTATGTACATGTATGCAATACATAGGGTATAATGTACACACCAATTACATCATGCAACCAAACAATATATATATATATATATACACAACTAAGTACACACATGTATTCATAAATAGTCAAGATGGTATATAATGTGCTCGGTATAATGTACATACTATCTTCACAATGCAATAAACAACACTTACTAACTAATTATACACACAATGCACACTTTTATACCAATCTTCATTCAATACCACATATATAATTTGAGCAACACATCATACACCTAATTTACCACTTAAGTAAATATCATATATATATATAGCATAGATAGCACATATGTATACATACATGCTTACATGCATGCATAAAATAAAGGTTTTATATGTATAAGCATACGATTAGTTACACGCACATCTTATATGCATATGTATATCTAGCTACGTACATGACACGTAAACATTCGCACAATAAGGTACTTATAAAAGAAAAGGACGAAAAATCGGGGGCCTTACAGTTGTACTCATTTCTCAATGACAAATTTGATACCATCACTTCTTCAATTCAACAGATGTCAGAGGCTATGAGCTCAGGGTACAAAGGTTGGAAAATTCAGTGTCTGCTCAGTTCATCAAACAAAAGGAAGCATCAGATTATGCAGCCCAAAGATTCAATAGGCTTGTTGGAACATTGGTTGATGCCTCCCTTGAACTAAAGGAGCATCAAGACAAGTTAGAAAAGGTTCTTGAAGGTATTTTGGCAAATTCCCAACAGAATCTATTCAACAGCTAGGAAGCAGTCAATCAGATATCCAAGACAAGACTGTCTTATGCACACATGGTAGATGATTTGGAGGGCATGAAGAATTTATCTGCTCACATTGATGAAGAAATGTCTGCTCTAAAGAAGGAATTCAAAACTTTGCATAGCCGTGGTGGCACAACTGGTTCATCTTCATCATCACAGCCTATTTCAGCTGATTTCAGTGTGCTTCAAGCAAACATGTCTGAGAATTCTGAAAGAATGGAAAACCTCCTGCATACAAGACTCTTAACAATCCAAGCTCTGATGAAGTTCAGCTTGACTTCTATGGAGAAAAGATTGAAGGATATTGAGACTATCTTGCTGCCCATTCCTCCTCCATCCTCCTAATGGACTTTATATTTTGATGATGTCAAAGGGGAGAAGGACATCTATTTTGAATGAGAACTTTTGTAATGAATGTGAATGGACAAATGTCTGTAGATATCAAACTGTGTTGGTTTTTGGCCATTAATGGAAAGCTATGGTTATTAGTAACAATGTGCCTCTTGATTATGAAAAATACCAATTGTTACTAAATTGTGCTAAATGGCTTTTGATGAATGTGAATGTGTTCATTGTTATTCAGTGTGTATGTGAATGGATGTTGTGTGAATGGATACCTTAAAATCACAATCCTTTAAAAATTCAAACTCTCATGTTGACTTAATTTTACCATCATCAAAAAGGGGGAGATTGTTTGGTTGAGTGTGAATTTAACACATTTCCCCTCATGATTTTGATGATGACAAGTTGTGATTTTAATGCACAATGAAAGAATATGTTAAATACATCACACATACAATAACAATGTTCAAAAAGTATGTCTCCAAACACATTATATCTCATACATTCATGTTAATACATTGGACTAATAATTTGTGTGTTTATTTCACAGGAACATACACTTTTTGCAAAGGTAGTGTCGACACACCCTCCACTAGTGTCGACACTAGATGCAGATTCCAGGAGACCTCTTTTGCCTGAATGTTAAAGGGTGTCGACACAACTCCAGGTAGTGTCGACACTAGATCAGGTTTCCAGCAGAATGATTTCACAGACTGTCATAGTGTGTCGACACAGTCAGGCTTAGTGTCGACACTAGATCAACTTTCCAGAACACCAGTTTTGTGGAATTTTCATAGGATGTCGACACTGGCTGATGTAGTGTCGACACACTCCGGCGATTTCTGTCAAGTTTAGTCCCACCTGGACACGTGGCCTTCTAGGGTTAAAGGGATTAACCTTGGATCATGTGCCCACGTATCCCAAGGGCACTATTGGCCATGTGGGGCTATAAATACCTCACTATTTGCCCCCAAGTAAAAGAGAGACCTCCATCACATCCAGGAAAAGGCTATTTCGGCGGCAACTCTGAGGCTCCTCCTGTTCTTGCTCTCCTGGTGCTTCTTCAACCCAATTCCCATTTCTCCAAGCACAAGAAGTGAAGTCTCATCCATGAAGATGCAATGAGATCACTTCCAAGGGAGCAGATCAGTTGAAGCAGCCAATTGTGAAGACTTCAAGGAAGATCCCAAAGCACAAAGTGCAGAGCATCGGCTAGGGACTTCAAGAGTTCAAGCCTCTTCACAATTCGACCTTCTACAAAGGAGTATACTTGAAGAACAAGGATCTTACACTCAATTCCTCAATTCCCTTTGTTTCTTCTAGGTCATTCTTGAGATTGTGCATGAATTGTTGCATCAATCTTCTTGAATGAACTTTTATAGATCAGATCATTGCTAGAGGATTTGGATCTTTGTGTTTTTGTTCAAGCTTTTGTATTGTGAGCCGTCGAGCTCTGGTTTGTGAGTCGTCGCACTCACTGTGTGGTTTGAGCCGTCTTGCTCAGTTTGGAGTCGTCGTGCTCCAGGTGTTTCTTGAGTCGTCGTGCTCAAGGGTGTTTGGAGTCGTCGTGCTCCAGTGTGAGTTGTACTCAAGGTTTTGAGTAGTGTGGCCTCACTCTGTGAGGGGTGGACGTAGGAGTCACTGGAGGTGATTTCCGAACCACCTAAAAATCCTCTGTGCAGTGGTTTAAATTGTGGTTTGACTTTGTATTGCGCTAGATTCATGCATAGGGATTTCGCTCATACTACTAATGGATTTGCTCACACACACTACTCACACTTCAGATCAGTAAATTGTTTGGGTGAATTGATCTCTGATTCGAAGTAATTTTGAATTGCTTAAGCTTCCGCATTAATTGGTGTTAGATCTATTCAACCCCCCCCCCCCCTTCTAGATCTTGTCCATCCCTTTTTTGATCCTACACCATGATGTAGTTCCTTGTAGGAAATCTCTATCATAGCAATGTCTTTATTGGCCATTTCATTTCAAAATATACATTAACATGTATGCAATCATATAATCTACATTTTCATGCAATTCTATCATATGTCAATGCAATAACATATAACATGTCTCTTTCAGTTCTGAATTTCAACTTTACTGTATAACAGACCCTATTATGGTACTAATTATATCACATTCATTCATGCACATATTTTCATGTTTACTTAATTTCTATAGGTAATTTACAAATCAGAAATTCATAACAGTATGCACAAAAGTCTAAAAATCCAAAAATTTTGACAATAAATCAGAATCAGATTATACCACACACATGCAAAATTTTACATTTTTATGAGCTCCATAAACATTTTTCATAAATATTCATCATAAATCTAAACAATTTAACATGATAAAACAGTGATAACATCATGCAAATTCATACAAAAGGTTCAAGCACAGTGGATCTACAGTACTAATTATCAGTGGTATAGTCCCTAACTTTAACAATTTTAACATGAATCATGCATGCCTTTATTTCGTTAACTTTTACTACATCACATGTAATTCAAAAGAATACACTAATTAAAATTTGCACACTATTGCAATGACCTGTTCACATTACAACAGCACTAAAATGTTCAAAACACCACTTGTCGAAATCCCATACAAGCATGAATCATAGATAAGCGAATAAAATCAAATTTCTGAAATCCATTGCACTGATAAAATTAACAACAACATATGTGGCGTTTACCTGAAGTAGACGTCCACATAACCTATCGTTAATAACCAATAGATGGCGGCACATAGCGCCGTTAACATATAGTAGAAATCGGAAAATACCTGTCGTTTACATGAAATAGACGGCAATCGATAGTGTCGTTTATGAAATCTAGACGGCAATGAACATGGACGTCAAGTTCATATGCCCGGAAGACACAGAAAACTCCACATGAAATGACAGTACTTCTACCCCTTCCCGCACATTATTTTCATGTTTTAAAAATCTGTAAAAATGATAATTACATAGTCTAATATATCCTAGACCGAACCCCCATGTTACTTGCCTCTATCCCTCCTTCTGGAGTGACGAATCAAAGCCCGAAGAAGCCCGCCTTGGCAGTAAGGCAGTTGTAACGACCCAAAATCCGCATTACCAGTAACTAACCAGTAACCCGAATTCTGACCCGCTAACCCATGAGACAAGCTCGGAAGGGTAAAAAGTGAATGTCCGAGAAGACTATATATAAGAAGATACACACTATGAAAAGCTGTAAGATTTCACTATACATGAAATATAACATGTACAACTCAGAGTCCACACTAAGTACAGAGTACATGAGTACAACAAAAAGAACTACTCACTGCAGCTAGGGCACACCAACACCAAAGTGGCTAGACTCACCTGGAATGGGAGTCGACGACGACCCACCTGAAAGGGAGGGGAGTGAGTCTCAAGAAAAGAGACCCAATAGGGAAAAGTAACCCCCACCGACAACAGTACTAAAGTGCGGAAAGTAAATACACGTCGCATCACAACCAAACTAGTGACAACCACGCGTCTCCTTGATAGGAGTGCGTTACAAGACTGCAAACCTCGCGGCTCAGTAACACACTCACACACACCCACACACACATAGTAAGTAGGACCCAGCTAGGGTCTGTGGCTCGGCGTCCCGTCACCACAGAGTCTCTCAACCCCAGCCACCTGTGCACACTACAGACGCTCTCTCTCGCATCTGGTCCACGACCGGTTTTCCCCCTACGCCTGACCCTAGCGGTAGAGAAGGGGCTCCACTGAGACCTGCTCGAAACCACTACAAGGAGTACGCACAGGACAGAGACGCTCTCAACATCCTGGCTCACCAACGGAGGACCTCCACACACCGGTCATCTAGATAGAGCGTCGCTCTATGTCCAGGTGACAAACAGAACAGAGGCACGGTAACTCAACGCGAGTACAAACGGTAACACTCTCAACGTCTGAAACACCGTACAATAGACGGACACCTCGTGTCACGTCTCTAGACACAATGCATGACTGAAGGCCCACTGGGTCATCAAATAAACGGCAACATTGATTGCCGCCAATAATGATATAAACGACACACCCATTGCCGCCAACACTTGGTTAACGGCAAGGATCCTGTCGTTAGTATCCACACTAAAGATCTTAAGGTCAACAGATGTGGACATTAACATCCTCAGTCTTCTGAACCCAGAACGGCACCAGGTCAGTCCAACTGGGCAAAACCGCCCAAAAACCAGAAAATTGATGGAGGGGAACATCTACTCACATTTTCTAACACTACCATAACTTCGGAAATCCACGATCCAACACTTGGATCGCCCAAAACACCCAAAATCCCGGCATGGCACAACCCAACCCTAAAACATAATTAACATACTAATCTACAATAGTTAAGCATGCTAATCCATTAAGGAGGGTTTAAGGGGTTAAGTCCCTACCTCAGAACGCCCCAAAAACTCCTAAACAGCCACCAATCGCGTCGGAACCCCTCGAAGTCTCCGCGCGAATCACACTAAATCTTCGCAAATTCCTACCCGATCTAATACCGCCACACGTACCAGGGTCTTCCCACGAGCTCCCGTCAACCATCGGAAGTGGTGGAAACAGACAAAGGTAAAAGTGGAGGGAAAGAGAGGAAGAGAAAAGGAAAGGTTACTGCTCACGGGCTTCCCTATTTCTACAGGCGCGACAAATAGACGTCCATATCTCTTGTCGTCTACTTGAACCGCCATAGAGTCAACGTCCAGATCAATGCCATTATGTTCATTACAGGAACCCTCCAAAACCAACAGCAAACGTCCACAACGATGGACGCCAACTCCCAGTCAACGGCTATCCCCTGGCCGTCAACCCCAAGTCAACGGCAATATCCATTGTCGTCAACCACACCCGAACCTCTACAAGACCCAATAAGGATCCGCTGAGACCCGAGACCTTAAAGCCCTCCCCCCTTAAAGAATTTTGCCCCCAAAATTCAAACAACATAAAGAAAGAAGACTCACCAAAACTGCTCGCGCATTTCGTCCTCTCGCTCCCGTGTCGACTCACCACCTGAATGCCGCTGCCACGCAACACGAACCAATGGGATTGCCTTGTTCCTCAATCTCTGAACTCGGCGATCCTCAATGTGCAACGGAAACTCTGGTACTGTCAACACTGGAATCACCTCAGACCACTCTGTGCTCGGGAGAACGTGAGACTCGTCAGAAAGGTACCTCCGCAGCATCAACACGTGGAACACGTCATGGACCGCTGCCAACTCTGACGGAAGCTCAAGTCTATATGCCAAACCTCCGACACGCTCAGTAATGGTGAAAGGTCCAATAAAGCGGGGACTCAACTTTCCACGCCTACCGAACCTTACCACTCCCTTCATAGGAGACACACGGACAAACACCTAGTCCCCTACCTGAAACTCGAGCGGTCGCCTGCACTGATCTGCATAACTCTTCTGCCAACTCTGCGATGACAGAAGTTTCTGTCTAACAAGCCGTACCACCTCGACTGCCTGCTGAATCAACTCTGGTCCCGTGACAATCCGCTCGCCAACCTCGAACCAGTCTAGTGGAGTGCGACACGGTCGTCCATACAAAGCCTCGTATGGTGCCATACCGATACTGGAGTGATAGCTATTATTATATGTAAACTCGACCAACGGAAAGTGAGCTGTTCACGACCCCTGCCACTCCAGACAAAAAGCTCTAAGCATGTCCTCCAAAGTCTGGATAGTCCGCTCTGACTGACCGTCTGACTGTGGGTGGTAGGCGGAACTAAAGGCAAATTCTGTCCCCAAAGCTCTCTGGAAACTGTGCCAGAACCCAGAAGTGAAGCGAGGATCCCTATCTGACACAATAGAGATCGGCACTCTGTGCAAAGGAACAATCCGCTCTACGTACAAAGCGGCCAACCTACTCACACCCCAACTAGTCCTGACAGGCAAGAATCTGGCAGTCTTCATCAATCTGTCCACAAGAACCCAAATGTTGTCAAAACCTCCAGATGTCCTCGGCAAACCACAAACAAAGTCAGTTGTCACATGGTCCCATCTCCACACCGAAATTTCTAACGGCTGCACAAGTCCTCCTAGACGCTGATGTTCGGCCTTCACCTGCTGGCAGACCAAACACCTAGCAACAAAAGCCGCTATGTCCCTCTTCATCCCAGGCCACCAAAATTGACGTCTCAACCTGTGATACATCTTGGTCGACCCTGGATGAATCGAGTACCTGGAACCATGTGCCTCTTGCAACACAATTCTCCTGACGACTGGACGAAACTCTGAAAGACCCTTCTGCTGCAGACTGCCACAACTGCCACTCCCTCAACATCAGATAACTCATCTGTGCTTTTCTACTCAAAGCATCTGTGACTACATTGGCCTTCCCGGGCTGATACTCAATGCTGAAATCATAGTCCTTCAGATATTCCATCCAACGACGCTGCCTCATGTTCAGATCCCTTTGAGAAAACACATACCTCAAGCTCTGGTGATCGGTGCGAACTACAAACTTCACTCCGTACAGGTAGTGACGCCAAATCTTCAAAGCAAACACCACAGCTGCAAGCTCTAGGTCATGGGTCGGGTAACTCTCCTCGTGGGGCTTAAGCTGACGAGACGCATAAGCCACTACTCGGCCCTGCTGCATTAGGACTGCACCCAGACCAATACCTGAAGCATCTATGCAAACCTCAAAACTCTCCTCACCTGAAGGCAACACAAGGACTGGCGCTGATGTAAGCAGCCGCTTCAACTCTATGAAGCTCTGCTCACACTGCTCCGACCACACAAACGGAACACCTTTTCTCGTCAATCGAGTCAAGGGTGTGGCAATCTGAGAAAAGTCCCAAACAAACTTGCGGTAGTAACCTGCTAAGCCCAAAAAGCTACGAATCTCAGACACAGTCTTGGGATTCTCCCACTGTAAAACTGCCTCGACCTTCGTTGGATCTACAGAAACTCCCTCACCTGAGATCATGTGCCCCAAAAGGTGAACCTGTTGTAGCCAAAACTCAAACTTACTAAGTTTGGCATACAACTGGTGCTCTCGCAAGGTCTGCAACATGATCCTCAGGTGCTCGGCGTGCTCCTCCTCCGAAACGGAGTACACCAGAATGTCGTCAACAAACACTACGACAAACCGATCCAAGAACTGGTGGAACACCCGGTGCATCAGATCCATGAAGGCCGCTGGAGCATTGGTGAGCCCAAACGGCATCACCAAAAACTCAAAATGACCATACCTGGTCCGAAAAGCAGTCCTCTCAACGTCAGAGTCTCTAATCCGCAACTAATAGTAGCCTGACCTCAGGTCAATCTTTGAAAAGACATGAGCAGACTGAAGCTGATCAAAGAGATCGTCAATCCTAGGCAACGGATACCTATTCTTGATGGTCACTTGGTTCAGCTTCCTGTAGTCAATACATAATCTCAGTCTACCATCCTTCTTTCGGACAAACAAAACAGGTGACCCTCAGGGAGAAAAGCTAGGACAAATATAGCCCTTCTCCAACAGTTCCTCAAGCTGTCTCTTCAGCTCCCTCAACTCTGCTGGTGCCATACGGTACGGTACCTGTGCAAACGGTGCAGTGCTAGGAACCAACTCAACAGTAAACTCAATCTCTCTCTCTGGCGGTAGACCAGGTAACTCATCTGGAAAAATATCTGGAAACTCACACACTACGGAAATGTTCCCCACTCCCAAGGCAATCTGATCAAGAGTCACTGCAGAAACTAGGTAACCCTGACAACCAGAAGCAAGCAACCTCCCTGCCCTCAAAGCAGAAACTAAGAAGCGAGAAGTAAGAGGTACGATACCCTGGAAGTAGAACGTCGCTTCCCCGGGTATCCGCAAGTGCACCCTCTTCTTCTGGCAATCCATCACCGCACCATACCGCTCTAACCAGTCCATACCCAAGATCACATCATAATCCTGCAACTGCAAAGCAAACAAACGAGCCGACAACCACTAATCCTGCAACTGCACTGGTACCTCCTCGAGACAGTACTAGCCGACAACCACTAATCCTGCAACTGCACTGGTACCTCCTCGAGACAGTAGGACGTAAGGACAAAGTCCTCTGTCGGCAACTCCACTGCTAGGTCAACGGACTCTCCTGTACTCAACTCTCCAAGGGAGTCTAGGAATTCCTTAGACACAAAAGAATGAGAGGCACCGGTATCGAACAAAACTCTAGCTGCAAAACCAAAAACTGTAACAGTACCTTCCACCAGCTGAGCTGCCTCAGTGTCTGCACGAGTCAGGTGAGTAACACGGCCTCTAGCTCTCGACCCACCAGAACCTCCGGCCTGCTGACGCTGCTGCACGGGTACCTGCTGCTGTTGCTGCTGCACTCGGGGCTGTGACTGGGTCTGCTGCTGCGGCACACGAGGTAACAAAGGGCAATCTCGTGCCATGTGACCTATCTGGTCACACCGGTAACACTGACCAGCAAAAGAACGTTGTACCTACTATGAAGGCTGTCCTGCTGGCTGCTGAACACTCCCGACAGACTGCTACCTCTGCTCAGTCTGCCTCCTGTCATGCCAAAACTTCCTCCGAGATCCTGACTTCGCCGTCGTCCTAGTAGAAGTGGACGCGTAGGAAGTCGTAGTCCTTGGAGTCGTCTGCACACTACCCTGCTGTTGTCGTGGCTGAGTCGGAACTACCTGTGTCTGAACCTCTGCGCTCCGAACACGGGTCCGTAAAGTGTCAGCCTCCAACACTGCCGCTGTCTGATAGGCCGCGTCTAAGTCAGTGATGCGCGCCACTATCAGCGCCTGTCTGAGCTCTGACCTCAGGCCCCTCACAAACTGCTAAGTCCTCAGACTCTCATCTTCCATAATCTGCAAAGCGTAACGCCCTAGCTCCACAAATCTGGCCCTGTACTGCACCACTGTAGAATCCCTCTGCTACAAGTCCAGAAACTGATATAACTGTTCCGTCCGAACATAAGTAGGACAGAAGGCCCTCTCAAAAGAAACAACAAACTCCTGCCATGGAATCTGTCTAAGTGGGCGAGACTGAAAAGTAGTCTCCCACTCAGAAGACCACCAAGTCAACGCCTGCGCCTGCAACTGGTAACTAGCTAGCAACACTCGCTCCTCGGGAACACACTCCATGGAACGGAAAGTCCGCTCCACTGCATCCAACCACGCCCGTGCCGTATCTGGATCAGGCTGGCCCAAAAACTGGGGAGGCTGAAACTATAAGAACTCCCTCAGTACCCTCCCAATACTGCCCTGGGGTATCGGCGCATCACGGTGCTGAGCAACAAACGGAGCCATCCCCTCGAGAAACTGGGTCCAGTCTAACCCCTACACTGTCTGAGGAGGAGGTGGCGGCAGTGGCGGAACAATACCGCTGTGTGCGTTTTGTGGCAAAGGCTGCGTCTGCTGAGGTGGTGGGGCATCTCCAGCCTCCTGTCGAGTCGCCTGCTCAGCCACTCCCTCTCTAGGATGTCGCCTAGGCGCCATAGTACTATACACAAAGCAAAAACCACACACACATGAATACACTAACTAACTCCGGGCTAAATAGCTGCAACTGTACTCTTTGTACTCTGAGTTAACATAATGGGTATTTCCTTATATATATCTCATCAGACCAGGCTCTGATACCAACTGTAACGACCCAAAATCCGAATTACTAGTAACCAACCAGTAACCCGAATTCTGACCCGCTAACCCACGAGAAAAGCTCGGAAGGGTAAAAAGTGAATGTCTAAGGAGACTATATATAAGAAGATACACACCATGAAAAGCTATAAGATTTCACTATACATGAAATATAACATGTACAACTCAGAGTCCACACTAAGTACAGAGTACAGGAGTACAAAAAAAAGAACTACTCACTGCAGCTAGGGCGCACCAACACCAGAGTGGCTAAACTCGCCTGGAACGGGAGTCGACGACGACCCACCTGAAAGGGAGGGGAGTGAGTCTCAAGAAAAGAGACCTAGTAAGGAAAAGTAACCCCCACCGGCAACAGTACTAAAGTGCGGAAAGTAAAAACAGAAAGTAAATACACGTTGCATCACAACCAAACTAGTGACAACCACGCGTCTCCTTGACAGGAGTGCATTACAAGACTGTAAACCTCGCGGCTCAGTAACACACACTCACACACACCCACACACACACAGTAAGTAGGACCCAGCTAGGGTCTGTGGCTCGGTGTCCCGTCACCACAGAGCATCTCAACCCTAGCCACGTGTGCACACTACAGACACTCTCTCTCGCGTTTGGTCCATGACCGGTTTTCCCCCTACGCCTGACCCTAGCGGTAGAGAAGGGGCTCCACGGAGACCGGCTCGAAACCACTACAAGGAGTACGCACAGGACAGAGATGCTCTCAACATCCTGGCTCACCGACGGAGGACCCCCACATGCCGGTCATCTAGACAGAGCGTCGCTCTATGTCCAGGTGACAAACAGAATAGAGGCACGGTAACTCAACGCGAGTACAGACGGTAACACTCTCAACGTCTGAAACACCATACAATAGACAAACACCTCGTGTCACGTCTCTAGACACAATGCATGACTGAAGGCCCACTAGGTCATCAAATAAACGGCAACATCGATTGCCACCAATAATGATATAAACGACACACCCATTGCCGCCAACACTTGGTTAACGGCAAGGATCCTGTCGTTAGCATCCACACTGAAGATCTTAACGTCAACAGATGTGGACGTTAACATCCTTAGTCTTCTGAACCCAAAACGGCACCAGGTCAGTCCAACTGGGCAAAACCGCCCAAAAACCAGAAAATTGATGGAGGGGAACATCTCCTCACATTTTCTAACACTACCAGAACTTCGGAAATCCACGATCCAACACTTGAATCGCCCAAAACACCCAAAATCTCGGCATGGCACAACCCAACCCTAAAACATAATTAACATACTAATCTACAACAGTTAAGCATGCTAATCCATTAAGGAGGGTTTAAGGGGTTAAGTCCCTACCTCAGAATGCCCCAAAAACTCCTAAACAGCCACCAATCGCGCCGGAACCCCTCGAAGTCTCCGCGTGAATCACACCAAATCTTCGCGAATTCCTGCCCGATCTAATACCGCCACACGTACCAGGGTCTTCCCACGAGCTCCCGTCAACCGTCGGAAGTGGTGGAAACGGACAAAGGTAAAAGTGGAGGGAAAAAGAGGAAGAGAAAAGGAAAGGTTACTACTCACGGGCTGCCCTATTTTTACAGGCGCGACAAATAGACGTCCATATCTCTTGCCGTCTACTTGAACCGCCATAGAGTCAATGTCCAGATCAATGTCGTTAAGTTCATTACAGGAACCCTCCAGAACCAACAGCAAACGTCCACAACGATGGACGCCAACTCCCAGTCAACGGCTATCCCCTGGCCGTCAACCCCAAGTCAACGGCCATATCCATTGTTGTCAACCACACCCGAACCTCTACAAGACCCAATAAGGATCCGCTGAGACCCGAGACCTTACAGCAATCCTCCTCCCCAACTTCAATCGCTCCAAGTCCACCTCCAACGCAGCTTTCCCACTTGGAGAAGCTTCAGATTTCGATGTTGAACGTTCCACCTTGGTCCAGAAACCTTCAGATCGCACGCACAAGCTCTGTTCCTCCCTTCTCTCGGCCCTCTTTTCCCTCTTCTCAAACCAGTGCGAAAATCCGCTCAATTGCCAAAACCGAGCCTTAAAAAGAATTCCCACGCCTAGCCAAGACTTAATCTTAGCCCTAGGATCCTAAACGCACCAGATCTCCCAAATAAATGCATGGAAATGGCCAATTTATTCTCGCCCGAAACAGTAACAGCAAAAACAGGCAAGTAAGGTTAACGTCAACCTAAACTGTCGTTAGTCACAATGTAAATGTCTGTCGATTGTGTCGTCTACATTCTTGCTCGAAGAATTAAATATTTTAGAAAATAATAAACGACACAATATGTTGTCGTTAACAAGAAATAAACGGCGCATGATCATGTCGCTAAGAGATGTCAACACCAGCAGATGTTGACGCCAAGATCAACACAGAACAGTACACAAATACTTATAGAAATAAACATACAATTGCAATATAAATTTCAAGAAAATTTCTAGGGCACTACAAACCTTAACTGTAGAACAAACAGTAGATATTTTATTTGATGAGACTAACCCTTTCTATTAAGAAAATAGAAGAAGAAGAAGATTGTGTTGAAGATCTGTGCAGGGATATAGAACAAACATCTCTTGAAGAAAGAGAGAAAGAAGAAGAAAAGGAAGATCCACCACTTGAGGAACTTCAACAACTAGAAGAACCACAGGAAGGACTGCCTGGAGAATTAAGGTATCACAGAGATCATCCAAGAGAAAACATTATAGGTGATCCTCAAGATAGGGTAAGAACAAGAGGTATGAACATTCCTTGTGATTTTTCTGCATTTGTCTCTCAAATTGAGCCTAGGACAATCATTGATGCACTAGCTAATGAATCTTGGATCCTTGCTATGCAAGAGGAACTTAACCAGTTCCAACGCAGCCAAGTTTGGACTCTTGTCCCTAGACCTTCTGTTCATCCAGTTATTGGGACCATATGGGTCTTCATAAACAAAATGGATGAATCAAGAGTGATCACCAGGAACAAGACCAAACTGGTAGCACAAGGGTATTCCTAAGAGGAAGACATTGATTTTGATGAAACTTATGCCCCAGTAGCTAGATTAGAGGCTATTGGAATGCTTTTAGCATATGAATGCTCTCTCAAAATCAATTTATTTCAAATGGATATTAAAAGTGCTTTTATGAATGGTTTCATAAAAGAAGAAGTTTATGCTGAGCAACCACCTGATTTTCAAGATACTAAATATCATGTTTTCCGTCTAAAGAAAGCATTGTATGGTCTGAAACAAGCTCCAAGAGCTTGGTATGAAAGACTAAGTGCTTATTTTATATCACATGATTTTATAAGAGGTAAAGTAGATAGCACACTATTTATTAAGAAATTTTCAAAAGAAATCTTGATAGTGCAAATATATGTTGATGATATTATTTTTTGTTCTACTAATGAATCACTTTGTGAATTCTTTGAAAACCTTATGCAAAGTGAGTTTGAGATTAGTATGATGGGTGAGCTTAATTACTTTCTTGGGTTGCAAATCAAGCAGACCAAGGAAGGTACTTACATTTGTCAAATCAAATACATTTCCGATTTACTTTCTAAATATGGTTTTGACAAGTGTAAGCCCTTAGGAACACCCATGAGCTCAGGAATTAAGTTAGGTTGTGATCCACTTGGCAAGAAAGTGGATCAAAAGATCTAGAGGCATGATTGGATCATTACTCTATCTTACTTCTAGTAGACCAGATATAATGTTCGTATGTTTGTGTGCTAGATTTCAAGCTGGTCCTAAAAAATCACATGTTAATGCTGTTAAAAGAATTTTTAGATATCTTATAAACACAAGTAAATTGGGTTTATGGCATCCCAGATGTTCTGATTTTATGATTATTGGATATAGTGATGCTGACTATGCTGGATGCAAAATAGATAGAAAAAGCACTAGTGGTACTTATCAATTTCTTGCAGAATGCTTGATTTCCTAGTCTTCCAGAAAGCAGAATTCAGTAGCATTGTCCACAACAGAAGCATAATACATTGCAGCTAGAAGTTGCTGCACTCAACTGCTGTGGATCAAACATCAACTCGAAGACTATGCTCATACACTTCACGAGATTACAATGCTGTGTGGCAACACAAGCGCAATCAACTTGACCAAAAATCCTATTCAACATTCAAGAACAAAGCATATTGAGGTCAGACATCATTTCATCAGGGACTATGTAAGTAATGGTGATATTTTACTTGATTTTGTCTCTATAGATAATCAAGTAGCTGATATATTCACTAAACCTCTTCCTAAAGATCGATTCACATCAATTAGAAGAGAAATAAGTATGTGCAACCCTGATTGAAATACTATGATAAATCCATGTCTAAAATTCTAAAGTGTATGATAAAACTCATTGCAAATTTTTTTTCTAAGTCCTGGTACTATGACTATCATGAAGTCAGAGTGCAAACTGCAACTCTCACAAAGTCGAAATCTACCAGGACTCATGAAGCAAGAATTATGCACTGCGACTCTTTGAAGTCGGAGAAGGCACTTCGACTTCTCAAAGTCGGAGTCTGTAAAGTCGAAGTTCATGGTAATTTAAAAATATATGTATAATATATATATATATATAATAATTTAAAGACGAATTTATTACAATAATGGTTCACTCATTTAATCACAGCCGTTCATCTCCTCATCTTTGGTCTATTACTTTTCCCATTTCTATATTAGGACCTTTCCTCCTTTTCCAAAACCACTCATTTGAACTTCTTCTTCGACTCTCTTGTCTTCTTCTTCCTCTTCCCGTGTGCACTGTTCATCCCCATTGGAACCGTCTTCGAAGCAACTACAGATCTCTCATCTTTTCTGAAGAAAGGTAGGATTCTTGACTTCTGAACATCATTTCTGTGACTCCTTTGATATTCCTCTCAGTCTTCTCTGTCGTTCTTGTCTAGATGGCCTCTTCTAGGGCTCCAGAAGGAACCATGTTCACTCTGAATAGTTCCAACGACTCTCCTCTACTAAAGTCTCTATCTGCCCCGGGAAGGTTGTCGATTTCAGCCAGTTACATGGTAGGCTAGTTTGGGTAGAAGAAACCCTAGCAGCAATGGGCTGGTCCATACTGTGTCAGATTGCAGAGCCAACCTTCGAAGGTGCCCTTAAGGCATTCTATGTATCCCTCCAAGTTACTCCAGAAGGATCAGCCTCAAGGATTGTAAAGGGCACCAGGATCACAGTTTCGGAAGAGCTTTTGGTTGAAATGTTGGATTGCACCAATTCTGGGCACTGAATCAATGAAATAGTACCCATGGAGAAGCAAAAGATGGGTGTGATTGGAAGTCTAGCCGTTAGCAAGAAAGGACTCCTAGTAAATGAACTGTTTGCGGAGAAGAGACTTATGCACTCCACTATCACCAACATCATCACACCAAGGGCTAGCACCCACTCCTCTATAATTGCCAAAGAAGGAAGCCTGTTGTTTTGGGCTATTCAGAGACATAGGGTCAACCTGCCCTCAATTATTTTGGAAAGGATGGCAGGATCCAAAAATCTGCAGGAGTCTCTTCCTTATGGACCTCTGCTGACCCTGATTTTCAAGAAATTTTTAGTGGATCTAAGTGGAGAAATTTCAGTGGCAGTGAAGGAAAAGATTGGTCTATCTACACTAAGGAGAAGCCACTATAGTTTGAAGAGCAAGGCACTAAATTTTTGGACCAAGGACTCTGTGTCATTGTGCTCTCATGATATATTTCCTGATGAGGCACAGAGTTCCTCATCTATCCCTGAAGTTCAGCCTAAAGAAAGAAGAGAAGAAGCCCCTACACAAGAACAAGAATAGCTAGAGCATCAAGGTCAAGAACAAAAGTAAGCTCATGTCCCATCTCTTGAGCATGAAGCACCAGAAGAAACAATCAGTCAAGTCCTCAGAGATTTGAGGGACAAGGGAGTAGTACAAGAAGAAGAAGTTCCAATAACTACTCCTCTTGAGCGAGTATTTGAAGAAGAAGAGCATTATGTCTCTCCTCCTCACTTTGAGACCCAGCCAAGGACTCAGGGGGAGAGCAGCAGCAATTCAAACATTTTGATGGATCTGATGATGAAACAACAAGAGGGCTTGTCAGTTCTACAGATGCAAGTCCAACAAGTAGATGTTAAGTTTGATCTCTTGGCTAAGGAGGTCCAGCAGATGAAGGATCTTCTACTTCAGTTTGTGTGCCAACAGGGCACAGGAAAGCCTTCTACTCCATCCACTGCACAGCCAGAGCAGCAACAACAAAAGGAGCAAGAACATCAGCAGCAGGAGCCAGAGAAAGAGCAGCAACAACAACAAGAGTAGTAGTCAGAGGAAAATCAGTAGCAGAAAGAGCAGCAACAAGAGCAGTCAGTAGAAGTGTCTGCAGAACAGCAGCAGCAGCCCCCTTAGGAGTCTGGTTCTAAGTGACCTCTAGAGTCTTAGTATTTGGAGGAAGATGACAGGTCCAAGGTCAAAACCTTTAGGAGAAAGGTTAGAAGGAAACTCCATAAGAATGGTCAGCCTGTTTTCCCTCCTCAACCTTTGACCATTTCCTCTCCTCCCACTAATCCAACTCCTCCTGCTTCTACCACTATCACTGCTCCTACACCTCCTGTGTCTGCACAACCTCCTCCATCTTCCTCTCATCCTACTGCTCCTTTACCCCCAGCTCCTACTGATGAACAACCACCTCCACCTCCTCCTACTTCATCTGATCCTCCTCCCTCTACCTCTCTACCAGAGGATCAACCCCTTGCTTTTGACAACATAAATTTTTCAATTTATCTTTTGAAGTACAGTCTCAAGCCCTCCAATGCTAACATACCCATTCTTCACACCTCAGCTCCTCATTTCTTTTCCTCTCTCCCTATATCTTCTACACCCTCTTCTGGCAAATCCACCATTTCCCTTGCAGAGATTGTACCTAGTGTGGTACTTTCATCCAAAGGTGGACGCCAACTAAAAGACAATCCTGCCAAACTACTTCCTCCATTTTGGTATGTCTTTGTCTATCATTCTGAACATCATATGAACCTGTTCAAGGAATTCTTATCTATCAAAGCCTTCCTTGAAGTTCATGAAATTCCAGGTTACACTTTTGAGGACTGACTTCCTTCTCTGCTCTAAACATCTCAAGTATTGTTGGCTGATATTAACCTCATCACTCATAAAAGCCATAGTCTATCCTCCAAAGAATTCCTAGAACTCTATCCTGGTGAAGCCACCAAACATCAACAAACTCAGGCTCGAAACCAGTTTATGGATATTTCTCTTTACCTGAACCTTAGATTTTATGACCTACTTGGTACCCTCCTTAGAGAGTCGTAGGTCAAGTATACAAGGATGAAGGAATTTAATGAAGCAAGATTCAGATTGGGCTTGCCTGATGTGAACAAAGGGCAATGGGAGCAGATCATTCGTGGTCAAAGAGAGATCACCCCTTCTATGTCAATTGGATTATCTTCTAGACTGTATCCTAGCCTTGTTGGGGCCATTTTTGCTAGGAAGGAATTTGCTCAGCTAGTTTTCAATAGGCATATCAGAATAGCTACAAGGTTCAGAATCAAGTACAACATGAGCTTGTCTTTCCATAGGTTTGCTCTCATGCAAGCACCTCAGAACTCTCAGCACATGGTAGATTTTCAGAACTCTTTTGCTGAATCTAAAAGATTTTCAGAAGATCAGTAGGCAGCCGCATACCCAGAAGATCACATAGACTGTCAGAAATTGAAGCTTTCTATTCCTGAGTATCTCTGCAGAGGATATGAAACTCTTTGGAAGTCTATTGCACATAAGTGGAAGCAGAGGTACCTAGTCTATTTTCAGGCCAAGGAAGTTGCTATCAATCAGGGCCTGCATTGGAATATTACAGTTCATGAGTTCCTCCACTTAGCAGCCAGCAAGATGTTTATCCCTCTGAGGTCTCCTTTGCACCCTACTAATTACCATAAGAGCCTTAGTTGGTTCCACCGTAGACATGTCAAGTCTTATAGGAAAATCCCCTCCATAGGACCTTCCTACAAGGTAGATTATGCTAAGTTTGAGAACTTCTTCCCTGAAAATGAAAAGAAGCTTTGGGCTCTTCTTCAACCTTTCCTTACCCAAATCCCTCCTTCTCTATATTTACCAAGTTCTTTATCAGCTACCTAGATGTAATTTGTATTTGAACACTTTATATATACATGCAGTTCTATTCTATATTTCTATGTATATCTCCCTCTCTCTCCTTGTATCTTACCTTTTCTATTAATGCCACAAAGGGGGAGAAAGAAAGTAAGAAACAAACAAATCAATCCACTAGAGGACATAGTTTTGCAAAATTAAATTTGTTTTTTCAATGTCTATTTAAAAGTTTTTGTCATTAACAAAAAGCAGAAGAAATGTTGAGCAACTATCCCTAAAAAAATTGTTTAAGATTTTAAACTATTTTAACATGGTGATTTTGTTATGACAAAACTTGTTAAAGACCTTTCTACAAACACATCTACTAGTATATATATCACAGAGAACATAACTTGTATAATACTGTATCAACGCTATCTTGAAAATTTTCTAAGTCCACAAGTACACTATGTATCATACCTACTCTGACTGTGGACTCCGACTCCATAAATAATCGAAGTGTTGAACATCAACTGCTCCAACTCCTTAGAAGTCGAAGACTTGACTCCGACTCCTTAGAAGTCGAATTAAGGTATCGATTGATGAACACTTCTAAGAAGTTGAAGTCTTGACTCTGACTCCTTAAAGTCGATTGATGAACACTCTTGAGAAATCGAAGTCATCACTCCAACTTCTGTTTCAACTCCCTGGAAGTCAAAGTATTCACTCCAATTCCTTCAGAAGTCAAAGTATGACTGATTGATGGTTTTCACTCCGACTTTCAAGAAGTCAAATTTCATGGTCAGTCTCACTGCGACTTCTGTAGTGTCGAATTTCAGTTTGTATCTCTTGTTTCTGACTCCGACTCCAAGAGAGTCGAAGTACATATCATTCTAACTCCGACTTCTCTAACAACTTCTGTACACCTTTTCTATGCAAAATTTTATTTCATGAGTTTCATGAGATCTTGATTGTTTGATATTTGCCTAATGAGATCTTTTATAAAACATATAATGCTTGTATATCCTACAGGTTAATACTCTGTCTTGACACTTTTTTAATGTATTCTGACAAGTAGGATATATTATATTTAAAATAACCACAAAAATTATCTCTGAAAGATCAAAAATATTTATACAAATTGGTCTCTTGCTTTATATCAGAAGTTCAGGTTTTCTTTCTCAGTAGTTGTCTTGTAGTTAATGCCATCAGGCGCATGGGAGATCTGACAGAGGCTCACCTACCACTATCAGAAACTCACCTTACTGACTATGCAACTGTCTATCTGTCTTTTATTGCACTGAACTTTGTCTATATGAGGTTTCCACACTTTACACATATTTCTAACTCACCTACCTCAGAAAGTATGGAGGTATCTTGTCTTTTGTCTTGTCCTCATTGTAGAACATTTATTAGGCACATTTTCAGCATGGAGCTTTCACAGAACATTAATTGAAGACCGTCTTCCAAGCTGTGAAGCTACAACATTGTCTAAAGCCATTGAAAAGCTAAAAAGCTGAAGGACTAATGGATAACAAAATCTCAACAGCATCCAAAGGATCAAAGATCACTCCTCAAATGGCTAGATCTCCAACGGATAGTTTCAAACGGAAATATCTTCTGAAGCATATATAGAAGTCGAAGTTTGAACTTAAAAACATTGAGTGTGTGAAAACCTATTAGCAACACATTCAACTCACACTTGCATTCTGCTAGCAAGAGCCTTCACAAGCCTTTTACTGAGCTACAAGATTGAGAGCTTTCACAATCCGAAAATTTCCAAGCTCTCCACTTCACAGAAGTCTTGTTTGTGTTGGGTGGCATCTGTGTAACTAGAACATTTCTCTAGTCCACCCTACTTGATTCAGAAAGGATCGGAGCTATAATTTGTTATTTGTTTTCCTTTCTAGATTCCCTATGTTTGCTCATCCTTCAGAGCAAACACAAGTGTTTTTCAATTCTGTCTGTACAACCCACAGGAGGTTTGTTCCCTGCAGTGCCCCTCTTGTAAAGGAAAGACCTACCAGTGTAGGTAGTTGTTGTACCCCTGGTTAAGGAAGACTTGCTTGGGAGCAAGTGGGCTTGTAATTCCTCTCAAGGGTGAGAGAAGGACAAGTTTTGTTGGCAGTTAGTGAAATCTCAAGTGGTTTTCTTGAGGACTGGATGTAGGACTTTCATGCAGGAAGGGCCGAACCAGGATAAAATTTCTTGTGCATTTGTGTGATTGTTTCTACCAACTTACACTTGTTTCACACACTACACTAAACACTAACAACTTTATTTAGTGTTGTCTAATTTCATATAAAAATTTTAAAGCACAAGAAGTCCTATTCACCCCCCTCTAGGACATCATTAGTGCCATCTCGATCCAACACATGCATCAGGGCAGAACGATGAAAGGATAGCTTGATATTGTATTTTATCTTAAACATTAATGCTATCTTGATGTGCCTATTGAAAACAACTTGGGCAAACTGTTTTCTAGAGGAAATGGCCCCTATCAAACTAGGGTGCAGTTCTGAGGGCAATCTAATGGTCATAGAGGAAGAAATTTCCCTTTGCCCTTTAACAATCATAGCCCATTGCCCCTTACTGACATCAGGCAAATTCAATCTGAATTTGTCTTCATTGAATTGCTTCATTCTATAGACCTACTGCTCTTTTATGAAACTTCCAAAAAGATCAAAGAATCTTAAATCCAAGTGAAAGGAAACATTTAGAAACTGATTTCTTTTTCTAGCTTCTCTATACTTCACAGCTTCTCCAGGGTAAAGAGACAGAAAGTCCTCAAGAGAAAGGCTATGGCTTTTCTTTTTCTAGCTTCTCTATACTTCACAGCTTATCTATGCTCCACAGCTTCTCCAGGGTAAAGAGACAGAAAGTCCTCAGGAGAAAGGCTATGGCTTTTCTGAGTGATAAGATTCAAATCAGCCAAAAGAACTTTTGAAGTTTTAAGCAGGGTAGGGAGCCAGTCTTCAAATTTGTAGTCTGGCAACCCATGGACTTCAAGGAAAACTTTGATAGAGAGAAATTCTTGGAAAAGAGCCATATTTCGCTTAGAATGATAGATAAATGCATACCAAAAAGGAGGAAGTAAAGAGCTAGTTATGTTTCATCTTGGGCCCTACTCTAGATGAAAGTGCTACACTGTGCACTATTTGAGCAAGTGGATGAGTAGATTGGGCCGAAGAAGGAATGGATGTTGTAGGGAGAGAGGAGAAAAAGTGAGGAGCTAAGGTGTGAAGAGTAGGTGTTTTTATAGTATGGGACTTGTATGAATACACCATAGGAAATGAAGTAATTGAAGTGCTTGGGAGAGAAGGAGGTTGTTCTCTGGTTGAGAAGTAGAAGGGGGTGGATCAGAGGAAACATGAGGGATTGGTTCAGAAGGAATTGGAGGTGTTGGTTCAAAAGGAATTGGAAGTGTTGGTTCAGGGGGAATTGGAAGTGTTGATTTAGGAGCAGGTGAAGGAATGGGATTGTGTTCTAAGGAAGGAAAAACAACAGAACCAAATTTCATGAGCTTCCTCCGTACCCTTCTCTTGAAGGTCTTGACTTTGGGTTGATCTTCCACTTCCATTGACTGATCAGACTACTCCACAGACTGCTCTAGTTGCCTTTCTGATTTCTACTTGATCTACTCAGAAGGTTGCTCCTGCTGAGGTTGCGGCTATTCAATAGCCGGTTCTGGCACTTCCACTAACTCCACAACTGGATGATCTACATGCTTCTCTAGCTGTGATTCTGACTGGTTTAGTTGCTGCTCTTCAGGTTGAGGAACAGAAAGTGGTACTGGAGAGCTGCCCTTGCCCTGTTGGCACACTAATTGAAGGAGGAGATCCTTCATTTGCTGGACTTCTTCTGACATAAAATCTTTAACATCTATTTGATGTATTTGCATTTAAAGCACATTGGGCATCTCTTGTTGCTTCTGGACTACATTCAGTACATCATCTATGGTCCTGTTTGTCTACCCTTGAGACCTTGGCCGGGTCTCAACTGGTGGTGGAGAGACATGATGATATTCTTCATGTATAGGAGACTCAACCGATGTAGATCTTGGAACATCTTCTTCTTGAGCCACTCATTTACCCTTCAGATCTCTGAGCACTTGATTGATGGTCTCATTTGGGAGATCATGCTCAAGAGAAGGTCCTGCAGCTTCAACTTGTACTGCCGCTTCTACTGTTGCTTCTATTCTAACGTCTTCTCTTCTAATTTCTAGAGGCCAAACTTGAGGAATAGAGGAGGAGCTCTGTACCTCATCTAGAAATCTATCATGAGAGAAATTTGGTACAGAGTTCTTTGCCTAAAGATTCTGGGCTTTATCTTCCAAAACATAATGGCTTCTTCTCAGGGTGGAAAGCCCATTTTTTTTTTTTACTGACACTGAAATTTCTTTGATAAATCTACTGAAAATCTTCTAAATATAAGGGTCAGCAAGAATCCATAGGGGAGAGATTCTTACAGAAACTTGGACCCTACCATCCTCTCCAAAATAATAGAGGGAAGACTCACTTTATACCCCTGAATAGCCCAAAACAGAAGACTACCATCCCTAGCTGTGATGGAGGAGTGAGTTCCAGCCCTTAGAGTGATGATGGTGGTGATGATGGCATGGAGAATCCTCTTCTCTGCTAAGAGCTTATTGATTAGGAGCCTTTTCTTGGAGAGATTGTCTTGACTTCCAATTATTCTCAGTCTCTGCTTCTCTAAAGGTACGGACTCTCCTATCTTGTGTCCGGTAGAGGGACAATCCAAAATTTCAACTAATAAATCTTCAAAAATAGAAACTTATGTACCTTTCACAAAGCCTATCACAGACCCATCTGTAGACACTTGAAGAGAGACATAGAAAGCCTTCACTGCATCCTCAAAAGTCGGCTCGTTGATCTGACAAATCTTGGACCAACCCATTTCTTCTAGGGTTTCTGCTACCCAACTGAGTCTGCCCAATAACTGTGAGAAATCTACTACTTTTCTTAGGCAAATGGAGGCTTTTATAGACATGAGCCTTTGGAAGTGCTCCGGGGTGAAGAAGGTCCCGTCCAGAGCCCTAGAGGAGGTCATCTAGACAAATATATGGGAAAAAATCTCAGGGAGATGATAGAGGAGAAGTGAAATGAGTTTAGAGAGGTCAAAGATCCTACTTTTCTTCAGAGAAATCGAGGAAATCAGCAAATGCTCGAAGACGGTTCCGTCAGGGTGAAGAACACACGCGGGAACCAGGAAGAAGACGAAGGAGTCGGAGACGTTTCGAATGGGGTGATTTGGAAAGTAAGAGGGAAAGGTCCTAATAAAAAAGCAGTTGTGTAATAGACCATGGATGAGGAGATGAACGGCTAGGATTAAAAGAATAAACCGTTATTTTAATTTCCCCCAAACATTTTGTAACCCTTTTTTTTTAATTAACATAGACTCCAACTTCACAAACTGTGACTTCATGGAAGTTGACTCTAGAAACTCCGACTTTGGAGAAGTAGAATGTCCAGGACTTAGAAAAAGTTTGACGATGGATAGATCAGATTATATGCTTAGGAATTTTAAGTATTCAATCAGGATTGCACATTCCTATTTCTCTTCTTATTGAAGTAAATCTATCTTCAGGGAGAGGTTTAGTAAATATATCAGCTAATTGATTTTTTGTAGAGGCAAATTTAAGTAAAATATCACTGTTACTTACATGGTCCCTAATGAAATGATGTCTGACCTCAATGTGCTTAGTTCTTGAATGTTGGATTGGATTTTTGGTCAAATTGATTGCACTTGTATTATCACATTGCATTGGAATTTCATGCAGTGTATGACCATAGTCTTCTAGTTGATGTTTGATCCACAATATATGAGTGCAGCAACTCCCAACTGCAATGTATTTTGCTTATGTTGTGGACAAAGTTACTGAATTTTGTTTTCTAGAAGACGAAGAAATTAAGCATCCTGCAAGAATTTGACAAGTACAACTAGTACTTTTTCTGTCTATTTTGCATCCAGTGTAGTCAACATCACTATATCCAAGCAATTTAAATTTAGAACATCTGGGATACCATAAACCCAATTTACTTGTATTCATAAGATATCTAAAAATTCTTTTAACAGCATTAACATGAGATTCTTTAGGATCAGCCTGAAATCTAGCGCACAAACATACTATATTTGGTCTACTAGCAGTAAGATAGAGTAATGACCCAATCATGCCACTATAAATCTTTTGATCTACTTTCTTGCCAATTGAATCACTATCTAACTTAATTCCTGAGCAAATGGGTGTTCCTAAAGGCTTACACTTGTCAAAACCATATTTAGAAATCAAATCTAAAATATATTTGGTTTGACAAATGTGAGTGTCTTCCTTGGTCTGCTTGATCTGCAACCCAAGAAAGTAATTAAGCTCACCCATCATACTCATTTCAAATTCACTTTGCATAAGATGTTCAAAGAATTTGCAGAGTGATTCATCAGTAGAACCAAAAATAATATCATAAACATATATTTTGACAATCAATATTCCTTCTGAAAATTTCTTAATAAATAGAGTGCTATCCACTTTACCTCTTGAGAAATCATATGATATAAGATACGCACTTAGTCTTTCATACCAAGCTCTTGCGTCAATCCATTTAGTGCTTTCTTTAAACGAAAAACATGATTTGGATATTTAGTATCTTCAAAACCAGGTGGTTGCTCAACATAAACTTCTTCTTTTATGAAACCATTCAAAAAGCACTTTTAACATCCATCTGAAATAAATTTATATTAAGAGAATATGCATAAGCTAATAAAATTCTGATTGCCTCTAATCTAGCAACTGGAGCATATGTTTCATCGAAATCAATGTCTTCCTCTTGGGAATATCTTTGTGCTACCTGTCTAGCCTTGTTCCTTGTGATCACTTCTGATTCATCCATTTTGTTTTTGAAGACCCATCTAGTCCCAATAACTGGATGGTCAGAAGGTCTAGGCACAAGAATCCAGACCCGGCTGCGTTGGAACTAGTTAAGTTCCCCTTGCATAGCTAGGATTCAAGATTCATCTGTCAGTGCATCATTGATTGTCCTAGGCTTAATCTGAGAAACAAATGTAGTGTAGTCACAGGGAATATTCATACCTCTTGTTCTTACCCTGTCTTCAGGATCACCTATGATATTTTCTCTTGGATGATCTTTATGATACCTCAGTTCTCTAAGTAGTCCTTGTTGAACCACTCCTATATTTTATTCTTTATTTTGGTGATAACAAAACCCATGTTTAACTTAATAATATCATCAATATATTTCATATCATGTTGCTTCCATGAATACAATATATTCTTGCATTATCACACTAAAGTTTAACTTTGTCATATCTTATGTTTTGGTTAATACAATTGCTTAATTAATGTGTGCATAACCATCTACATATAAAATATTCAAATGCACTATAATAGTATCACAGAAGAATGTATTTTATAAACACTATATTTGGATAGCACATATGTTCTTCTGTTTGCTCAAAATTTTTCGAAGTCCACAACTAGTGCATATATATATATATATATATATATCATACTAACTCCTACTCCTGGAAAGTCGAAGTGGTTTAACTCCGACTCTTGAAAAGTCAAAGTAGTCCCACTCCAACTCCTAGAAAGTTGAAGTATGATATCGACTATTGAACAAACGAAGTCGAAGTGGTTCAACTTCGACTCCTAAAAAGTCGAAGTGGTTCAACTCCGACTCCTCAAAAGTCGAAGTGGTTCATCTTCGACTCTTGGAAAGTCGAAGTGGTTCAACTCTGACTTCTGAAGAGTTGAAGTTAACCAACTCTAACTTCTAAAGAGTTGAAGTTGACCAACTCCGACTCCTGGAAAGTTGAAGTATGATACATACTCCAACTTCGACTTCTAAAGAGTTGAAGTTGACCAACTCCGACTCTTGGAAAGTTGAAGTGTGATACATACTCCAACTTCTTTACAGTCGAAGTTTCTATACTTAACATCGAATTGCCTCTATATTTCAAACATTTCAAAATGTTTATGGCGGCAACTAAAAAATTCATATGACTTCACATGTTATATTATTTCTCTGATTGACTGAAGATTTTTTTGCTATCTATCCTTCAAGGTAGGAGAGATGTTGTTAGCAGAAAATAAGGACTCCTTCCTTCCTATTAGACAAAAAGGGTCGTACCTAACATGTCTCGATGTCAGCAGAAAACATGGAAGTAAGGCAAGGTATGGGCCTATTGTCAGAAGACCTTTTTAGTCTAACTCTACCTTCTGTGGCTGCAGATATCTAGACTTCCCTCTACACCAAGTGTCTGTTAGACAGAAGAAGAAGAAGAGTAGATGAAGAAGAAGATGAGCAACGGCTAGAAGAGTTCCAACGGATCTCTTCAACGGATTTGTTCAAGCTGCTCCATAAAAGGATGAACAAGGCTGAAGAACAAGACAAGAGCCTTCCTAAAAATTTCTGAAAGAGTGTACATCTAGTGAGAAGCCTCAATGCCATACACACTCAAAGCAAGAGAGAAAGAGCTCGAGCCCAAGAAGAAGTGTGCACACAGCTATCTGAAGTCTTCAAGCATTCAAGCTTCTTTTCTCTCTTCACTCTCTCTGTGCATCATTGTAAAGCTGGGGGAGAGTCTGTGGCTGAGAGTTTAAGTTCCTTAATGTTCATCTTGTATAGCTCTTAATATGTTCCTTTCTTTTCTAAGAAAGACTTGGTCCAGCTATAGGACTGTATACAGTGTTTCTCTTCCTGTGTGAAGAGAAGGCCAGCGGGGTGCTGGTGGTTTCTGTCCAACTGTGGGACTGTTCATAGTGTTCCCCTTGGGTTAAGGGAAGAACCTAACTGGGGTTGGTGTCAGCAGAACCTAGCTGGGGGTTTAAGTCTAGCAGAACTGCAATGGGGTTTATTCCAGGAGGTGGCTTCTTAACCTGTAACAGAAGTGAGTTTCCTTCCTATTCGTAAAGGAAGAGGACCAGCGGGGAGCTGGGGGTTTGTATATCCTTGGGAGGATTGTACCCTGGTTAGTGAAATCCCAAGATTTGCTTGGGGACTGGATGTAGGTCTTCCACTTGAGAAGTACCGAACCAAGATAAAATTTTTGTGTTCTTGTGTGATTGTTTAAATTTGTTTCTGCACTGCTACTCTATCTCCTCACACAACTACATTCACTAACCGAAGTTTTCAAGTGGTGATTTTTGTGTTTTAGCTTCATTATTTTTGCAGCTATTCTATTCACCCCCCCCCCCCCTCTAGAAAGCTTGCTGCCATATCATCTGTAGGCCAACAAGTGGTATCAGACCGAAGTCTCTTCAAGCAAGTAGATCTCACGATCTAAAGAGCAAAGATCAAATGGTAGCTCAAGGATTTGCTGAAGGCCAATCTGTCAACAGACCACCCTTGTTCGATGGTGAAGATTACAACTACTGGAAGACAAGGATGGAGTTCTTCCTCCAGGGTTATGACTATCAACTATGGACTATCATTGAAGAAGGAGATCTGATAGTCCTCAACCCAAGAGAGGAGTGGACAGACAATGACAGAAAATTGCTCTCACAGAATAGTAAAGTCAAGAATCTCATTTGTTGTGCCCTGATAAGAAGCGAATTCAACAAGATCTCAGCATGCAAATCAGCAAAAGAAATGTGGGACAAGTTGAAGCTCACATACGAAAGGACTGACAAAGTCAAAGAAACCAGGATTGAAATCTTGGTCACACAATATGAGAAATTCCAAATGCTAACAGGTGAGACCATTACTCAAATGTATAGCAGGTTTACTGATATAACTAATGGTCTTGCAGGGCTTGGAAAGATGTACAACACTAGAGATACAGTAAGAAAAATTCTCAGATCCCTACCAAGCCAATGGACTCCAAAAGTCATAGCCATCGAAGAAGCTAATGATCTTACAACTATGTCATTAGAAAAGCTTATAGGATCATTGATGGCACATGAGATCAACATGGAGCAACTATCTGAAAGCTCATCCAAAAAGAAAATTACTAATGCTTTCAAAGTTATAGCTGCTCCTTCCACCTCTTCCTCTTCTAGTTCAAAAAATGCAGGCTCTGAAGACAGTGATGTAGATGATGTACTATCCAAACTTCAGAGAATTCTTAAGAAGAAGAAGAAGAATGGATCAAGAAGGATCCAAAAGAAGGAGAAAAAGGAGAAAGATCCAATCTTCTATGAATGCAAAAAACCTGGACATCTGAGACCAGATTGTCCAAGACTCAAGAAGATTGGTTAGCTAGAAAAATCCAAGAAGAAACACAATAAATTCAAAAGAAAAGCCATGGCAGCTGTTTGGGACATTGAAGAAGTCTCCACTTCAGATTCATCAAGCTCAGATTCAGAAAAAGAGCAGGTAAGTCTAGCCCTTATGACAAGACTAGATGAGGTACATTCTGACCCATCTTTTAATTCTTGCACTAATTCAGGGTCAGAATCTGAAAACTTAGAAGATGTTTTTAATGAACTTTATGATAAACACAAGGTTGTTATAAAAGAATTAAAAATATCAAAAGCAACCTTACTTGCTTAGAAAACACTAATTCTGATCTAAAATCAGAAATGGAACAATTGGAAACACACTTAAAAGAAAGTAAAAATAATGATTATCTTTTGAATGAAGATTTAAATAGCAAGAACAATGAAAAATTAGAGTTAGAAGAGAAATTGAAAACTCTAACTGAAGAAAATCTTTATTTAAAAAAATCAGTTAGAAAATTAACAAAAGGTAAAACATCTCTAGCTCTATGCTTAAAAGGATCAAAATCTCGCAACAATAAATAAGGTCTTGGATACGAATCTCCTAAAAAATGAAAACAAATTAAGTATCCAGAAAAATATCCATTGCCAAAATTTGTGAAAGAAACCAAGATGCCTCAGAAAAAGGCCCTTGTAATGAACAAATGCTCTCAAAAGAAAAAGGTTTCTAAAAATCATATTTTAAACAAACATCACAAAGACAATAAGGCCTGTAAAATAAATTATATTCATTGTTGTTCTCATTGCAATAAATTAGGCCACACAGCAAACACTTGCACTACTAAGCACTTATTATGGATTCCTAAAGGTTATTTTTATGCATCTAACCATCAAGGACCCAAAAAGATTTGGGTACCTACTTCTGAGTAGTTTATTTGCAGGATAGCCTTGGAGCATCAGAAACAAATGATGCTCAAGGCATTGGTGACTGCCAGCTCTTCTTCCAACTCAAATCTGAAGAGAGAGTAGTCACGGATTTGTATTTGATTTATAGTACTACTAATAAGGTTTTGCAAGTCTCTTTTTATAAGATCAATGTAGGAAAAAGTCTTGAAAACTTGACAAACAACAAGTGGATATGTCAAGAAACAACAAGATCAAACAACTGTCGACATTCTTAGTAGTTACAAGGCACAAATTGACTTCTTTCAATTTTGCCAGTTGTAAGGTATACAAATTCTTAACTCTTTTAGCTTCAAAGACTGTTTTTCCATATTTTTGAATAATACATTTGTCGTTCTGAAACTTTACCAAGTGACCTTTGTCACAGAGTTGACTGATACTAATGAGATTGTGCTTTAATCCTTCAACATACATAACATCTTCTATTAAATCATTTTCATTTGTTCCTACTGTTCCACAGCCTAACACTTTTTCTTTACCATTATCACCATAAGTGACTTGACCCATTTCATTTCTAAAACTTGTAAATAATTTTCTGTCACCTGTCATATGCCTTTAGAGACATATTTCTTTTATCAGCTATAGATAGAGCTGAAGTACCATCAGCAAGTATAGCAAAATCACCTTGTTCAATTACTTTCCATAGATCAAAATCTGTGCCTCGGATGAAACATTCCATTCTCATCTTCCAGACCTTTTGAGGACAGCATATAAAAAATCTCATTCCATTCTATCATATGCCTTGTCCATGTCCACTTTGAGAATCAGATTCCCCCCCATGCATTTTCTTCCAAGGTGTTGTAACATCTCTTTGGTCAAAAGGATATTTTCCGCAATGTTTCTTCCTTTGATAAAGGCTCCTTGCTCCTCAGAAATCAATGATGGTAGTAAGCTGCCAATTCTATTGGATATAACTCTGGAAATGATCTTGTAAAAAAATTTGACAAGCTTATGGGCCAAAATTCAGAACAGTTTCTAGGTTTTTCAACCTTAGGAATAAGAGTGATTAAGGAAGAGGTAAACACAGTAGGAAGGTTGTGACCATAAAAATAAGCTTGGACCGCACTAGTAAAATCCATGTGAATAAAATCCCAGCATTCATGAAAGAAGTGACCAGAAAAACCATCTGGGCCTGGGGCATTGTCTGGGTTCATACTGAAAACCACCTTTTTGATTTCAGCTTCTATAGGAACCGCACATAACATCTCATTGTCACTGTCATGAAGCAAGGTTGGGATGTGCTCTAGAATTTCTAGTTTTACCTTGTGTGGACCTAAAGTGAAAGCAGCAGAAAAATGTTCAACAAACATGGCAGCAATCTTATCCTCTCCCACCACCGTAGAACCATCATCTTTGTACAGCTTGGAGATAAGGAATACTTTTGTTTTCTTCATGATGTGTACCCAGTGGGGTACCCTTTTGCATATGATGTAAATTTGACTCGCCTTTTGGCCATGATATATATATATATATATATAGTGGGATGTCTTGCCTTTCTTCTTCCTGTGCCTGAGGATCACTTGAACAAAAAGATTAGTTAACTGTTCTGACTCAGCCCCTTACTTACTAAGTGAGAAAAACTTCGTGATTTGTCAAGGAGCTGAGCCTTTATTCAAGTAAGGCATAAAATAAGGAAATGACATAATTAAAATGCAACAAGCAATCACACTCATGCTAGCGGGAAATTAAAGGATGAGCATGCAGTCAATGCATCCATGCAAATGGGGAGAGAATAATTCATCATTTTTTGGCTTTTGGCATTTTCAATTTTTGGGGGATTTTTGAGATATTCAATTTTTTGTGTTTTGAAAATATTCAATTTGTTGAGATTTTGTAATATTTAATTATTTTTGGCTTTTGAAAGTATTCAATTTTTTTTATTTTGAAATATTTATTGTTTTTTGGCTTTTGAAAATATTCAACTTTTTTTATTTTGAAATATTTAATGTTTTTGGCTTTTAAAAATATTCATTTTTTTACATTTTGAAATATGGGCCGAACTTAAAGGGGATCCGCTTTAAGTGGAAAAACGTAGTACTTTGACCCTTCAATTACTTAATCATCATTTAAAATTCATTAATGATTCTTAGGTGTGTTAAACATGGGTTGAACGTGCTTAAATGGTGGCTTCACCCAAGGTAGCTTTTGACGACGTCCTCTTTAGTTGATCATTACCATGCCTTAAACCTGGGACATACCGATAAGGGAGAAGGGAAGGTGTGATTAGAAAGTCTGCCAATGGTTTGGGTAACCGGGGAGACACTCATTCCTCTGCCTTGGCCACTCTTGACGTGCTCTTTGCTTATGATTTGCCTTGTTTTGGCTCTTTTCATTTTGATTTGACTTGTTTTCTCCTTTCTCCCCTTATTGGGCCATGACATCTACCCATTAAGTGTTGGACAGATTCAAAGGTCGATCCCACAGGTACTCATCCCTATTGGCAGACCGAAAGGAAGAGCAACAGTGGTGTCTTAGACTCTTGGCCAAGTATTGATCTTCTTTAGATTCCATGCTTCTAGTTTCCAATAGTGGGCGTGTAAGTGTGTGTGAGTGTCGACACCTATGGTTAACTCACCAAGAATAAAAAAATGAATTAGAAATGATGATGTTTTCGTTATAAGGTTCGTATACTATGCAAATCCGAACTCCTATCTAGGGGTAGTACTTTTTGAGATAAATCACATTCCAAGGGTGGGAGAGTTCCTCACCTTCAACGTCCACTAGCATGCACCCGTTGCCTGGATATGCTTCTTTAATTACATATGGCCCTTCCCAGTTTGGTTAGAGTTTTGAATGAGGACCACCAGGTTTTACAAAGATTCTTTTAATGACCATTTCACCGACTTTGAATTTTCTCTCAATCACTTTCTTTTGATAAAAAAGAGTGAGCCTATTCTGATATGCTTTTGTGTGTTCTGTGGCGGCCAGATGCTTCTCATCTAAGAATTCCAGTTGTGCAAGGAGCGACTCGCGACGCTCATATATTGACAAGTCTTTGTCAAGCTGGACTCTTAGTGAGGGTATGAGAATCTCATATGGTACTACCGCCTCCATTCCATAAGTAAGGGCAAACGGTGTTTGTTCTGTAGGAGTACGAATTGAAGTTCGGTAGGCCCATAGAGCTTCCACAAGCTTAACTGGCCAATTCGAGAACTTATTAGCCTCATACGTCTTCTTTATGATTTTGATTAAAGTTTTGTTTGTGGCCTCTGCTTGGCCATTCCCTTATGGATAATAAGGAGAGGAATGATTCAATGCAATTCTATACCTGTTGCAGAGGTCCTGAAGCTCTTGAGAGATAAATTGGGTCCGTTGTCGGTGATGATGGTACTGGGGATGCGGAACTTGGTGATGATATTCTTCATGTTGAATTTGCATAGCGTTGCTGCCTTGACTTCTGCATAAGCTTCTACTTCCGCCCATTTGATGAAGTACTCCGTTGCAGTGAGGATGTATGATTTTGACTTATTTTGGGAGTTTGAATCACCAAGGGGACCAATGATGTCGAAGGCTGTAACGACCCGACCTCCCAAACCCCTGCCAGGGACCCCGAAGTTCGCACTGCCACCCACGGGTCCGAAGACCCGGAAGGGTTAGAAGAATAGTCTAGTGAGATATGTGATGCTCAGTCTGTCCCCATGTAATTTTAATTAATTACATATTTATTTTGGTGATTAACAAAACCAAACAAAACTCTATCAAAAAGTTCTAACACATTCTTCATAAGTCTTAAGTACAGGAAATATACCAAGGTCAAACAAGCCAATATTGGTAAGTATTACCTTTCTGAAGCTTTTATCTTGTCAAGATCATATTTCTCTAAGTCCACATCGACTTATGTTGAAAGTCACAACGACTTCCTTTAGTGCTATAACGATTTGAATTCATAACGATTTCTTAAGTGTCTGAACGACTTCTTTACTGTGACATCGGTTTATTACAAAAAAATCGTTCTCACAACGATTCTATAAATTATCGCAACGATTTCTTAAGTTATCATAACGATTTCTTTAGAATTCGCAATGACTTGCTCGCTGTAACAATTTCGTAAGTTATCATAACATTTCTGTAGAATTCGCAACGACTTGCTTGCCGTAACGATTTCTTAAGTCATCATAACGATTTCTTTAGAATTCGCAACGACTTGCTCGCCATAACGATTTCTTAAGTCATCATAACGATTTTTTTAGAACTCATAGCGATTTGCTTTGCGCAACAATTTCTTTAGAACTCATAACGATTTGCTTCGCGCAACGATTTCTTTAGAACTCATAACGATTTGCCTTGAGCAACGATTTCTTTAGAGCTCATAACGATTTGCTTTGCGCAACGACTTCTTTAGAACTCATAACGATTTGCTTTGCGCAACGACTTCTTTAGAGCTCATAATGATTTGCTTTGCGTAACGACTTCTTTAGAACTCATAACGATTTGCTTTTTGCAACGATTTGTTTAGAGCTCATAACGATTTGCTTCGCACATCGATTTCTTTAAAGCTCATAACGATTTGTTAAGTGTTTCACAACGATTTCTACTGTGAACACAATGACTTGCTTTCTATAACGATTTGTTAAGTGTTCATACTGAATCCTTCAGTAAATGTAACGATTTACTATGACTCATAATGACTTGGTCAAATTGACTTGATCATAACGATTTCATAAGTCATATAGACAACGACTTTATGGTTTATATCGACTTGACTTTTATTTTAAAGCGTTGAATAGTCAAAGTCTTCTGTTATCTGTCTGACTGATGTGCATTTAATGAAGACAGAACGTATCTCTGCATGCATACAGATGATATCTTTTCATTATCATGCATATTCTGTCAACATCTTTTAGAACAAGCTACTTGGCATTGCTATTTTGGTGAATATTCATATCAACGTTTACTGACAACAAGAGACAACCTAGTTGTCTACTGTTCTAGCATTTAATATGTGCAGGGTCCTAAAGACATTCTGTCATACAACATTGGACCATATAGACGCCAGAAGACTGTTGGGGATCGGATGGGTGGATGGATCAGATCTAGAAGGGGGGTTGAATAGATCTAACACCAATTAACGCGGAAGCTTAAGCAATTAAAAATTACTTCGAATCAGAGATCAATTCACCCAAACAATTTACTGATCTGAAGAGTGATTAGTGTGTGAGAGCAAATCGATTAGTAGTCTGAACGAAATCCCTATGCATGCATCTAGCGAAATACAAAGTCAAACCACAATTCAAACCATTGCACAGAGGATTTTTAGGTGGTTCGGAAATCATCTCCAGTGACTCCTACGTCCACCCCTCACACAGTGAGGCCACACTACTCAAAAACCTTCAGTACAACTCACACAGGAGCACGACGACTCCAAACACCCTTAAGCACGACGACTTAAGAAACACCTGGAGCACGACGACTCCAAACTGAGCACGACGGCTCAAACAACAACCGGAGTACTACGACTCCAAATTGAGCACGACGGCTCAACCCACACAGTGAGTGCAACGACTCACAAACCAGAGCTCGACGACTCACAGTATAAAAGCTAGATCAAACATAAAAGAGATCAGATCCTCTAGCAATGATCTGATTCAAAACAGATTCGTACACAGAAATTTGTGCAGAACTTCATATACAAATCTCACAGACGAAATAAGGAAGAACAAACTCTGAGATGAGGGAAATGGATGTAGAAAGAGTGTTCTTCGATGAAGAGGCCTTGCAGAGACTTCAATTGAGGAGGCTTGATGGAAATCGATGGAGATTCTCCTCAATTGGCGATGCTCTGCTTTGATGGCATCTGAAATGCCAGAAATCCTTCTTCTCCTGAGCCTCTTCAGTTGGATCTGCTCCCTTGCCTTGCACAGCAACCTTCTCTCCAGGGATTCCCTTTGATTCCCTTGTCCTTCCTCTTGAAAGGATGGCTTGCAGCTTCTGGAGATGGAGACAGATTTGGAAAACCCCCTTTGGCCGCCAAAAGGCTTCTTCTGGAAGTGAATGGGCTCTCTTGCCTTTGGGGTTCAAGGAGCATGGGTATTTATAGCCCCATATGTCCATAAAGTGCCTTGGGGTGCATCGGCACGGAACCCTAGGTCAAATCCCCTAAATCCCAAGCAGCCACGTGTACAAAGAAATTCACGTTTTTCAGTTTCAGCTGGAGTGTGTCGACCTGCCCTGATCTAGTGTCGACCTGCCCTGATCTAGTGTCGACCTGCTCTCCTAATTAGGCAAACTGGTCTGCTGGAAACTGGGTCTAGTGTCGACCTGCCCTGATCTAGTGTCAACACTGCCTGGGACTGTGTCGACACTGCCTAGGACTAGTGTCGACACTGCCTGGGACTAGTGTCGACCTGACTTGATCTAGTGTCGACCTGCTCTCCCAGTTAGGTAAACTGGTCTGCTGGAAACTGGGTCTAGTGTCGACCTCACTTGATCTAGTGTCGACACTACCAAGACAAAAATGTGTGAACCTGAAAATTTAACACATAAACCATTAGTACAAGATATTATCATTAAAATATGAGATATTAATCATCAAAAACATGTTGTTTAAGCATTATTGTGATATGTATAAAATGTATAACATGTTCAACATATCATCATCAAAATCACAACATGTCATCATCAAAATCACAATATGCCATTATTAAAATCACAACATGTCATCATTAAAATCATAATATCTCATCATTAAAATCACAATATGTCATCATCAATATCACAGTATGTCATCATTAAGATCAGTATGTCATCATTAAGATCACAGTATGTCATCATTAAGATCACAGTATGTCATCATCAAAATCAAGGTATGAGTGATGTTCATTAGATATCATTAAAATACAACTTTAGGAAGTTCCAAAACACACTCAACCCAACAATCTCCCCCTTTTTGATGATGACAAAACATATCTCCCTTGACTGCAATAACTCCCCTTGACCATATGCATCCTTTGAACTTTCTCCCCATAAAGAACATTCTCCCCTTAGAAACTTTTACTTTCTCCCCCTTTCAAGGAACTTTCTCCCCCTTTTTGACAGCATCAAAAAGATAGACAAGAGAGAGACACAATGATGGTTGGAGACCAAAAGATAAAAAGTGGGAAATGAAGGTTCAGAAATGATCAAAATAAGTGAGGCAAAGTGATATTGTCAAATGAGAGAAAAGATAATGTTTTTGTTATTGTGCAACAAAGTTTAATCACAAAGACACACTCAACACAAGGAATAGCAAATTATAATGAGCTGAATGTAGTTAAAATAATGATGCAAATGTGAAGAAAAGTGACCTATATGAATGAGCAGAAATATTTAACAAGGATGTTAGGAGCTTTAAGTTTAACACAATGGAAAATAATAGATCTAAACTCAGTAGACATGAACTTAATTAAGGTTTTAAGCTTTTCTATTCTGACTTTTTGATTTTCTTTCAATTTTAACTGGGAAAGAATACAAGAATAAATTAGTTAAATCTCACTTTTCAGTGCAAGAGATCACATTGATCAGATGCAAGACCTCCTGATTACTCAGTGGTTTCACTTTCATTATCTTATACAGAGTTGAAAATTTTGATTTCCACTTTTTGACGCGAAACAAATCACTTGTCAGGTGAAATGGCCCGGTTACTCAATGGTTCAAGCATTTGCATTGCTCTGTTTGTATCTTTCCAAATTGATCATTTTTCTTTTGCTATTTTGCAGGAATATATTTGCTTTGACCAGAGAAGTCAAGACTATGAATTTAGAAAGATTATTCTTAACATGTGGTAAAAATAAGGCTTAAACATACACATGTGAAATATTAAAGCCACTCATGTGCCTATAAAAGTGTTTTGCAAATCATTTTAAAAACATTCAGTATTATGATTGCTTAACCTTGAAATGATACTGAATCTTTGAAATTAAACTAAATGCACAATGAGTTTAGTTTCAATGTCTTAATTCTCTTATAAGAAAATAGCACAAGGACTCAAAAATTCTGATGATTTTGGGGTTCAAGATAACAACAATTATCAAGAGAAATTAGTGAAGAATAGACAATAACTCCCCCTCAACAAATACTCCCCCTCAACAATTGCATAAAGGAATCTTGATACTTGGCGGAGACATATACTCACGCATAGTGAAAGTGTCCAGACAAGTTTAACTTGCCTTTCTTCAAATCACTATTTGATATACCAAGAATACCAATGCAATGTGAGAGTGAGGAATTTATGAGCAAGAATATTTGTCAACAAACTGAATGGGAGTTGATGATGAATCAGATATGACAGAATATTTTTCCAGTAAATTTCTCCAGCATTTCACTCAAAGATTCTTTCGAATTCACTCCCCCATAAGATATGCATGATATGAAATGATCATTTAAGCAATTCAGATATGTTCATTCCAAGCAATTTGCACAGAAAGAGTATGAACATGATCAAGCATATTTCAACAGGCAATTTATTGAAGAAGAAGAGTTTTGCAAAGACTCAAAATAAAGTTTTTGAGATTTTCATTTTGCTTGATGACCTTTATGCAGAAAAGACTATTGATACTTGGCAGAGAATTTTTCTCATGCATGATGATAGTTTCCAGACAAGCCTAACTTGTCCTTTCACATTTCACCATTTGATATACCCCATAGTCACTGCAAAAAGGATCAATTACACTTTATTTTTAGCATGAAATTCATTGCATTTATTGAAAACATTTTTGCACTTTTTCAAATTTACTCCCCCTTAATATGTGCATGGAATAAAAAAGCTAGCAAACAATTCACACATGATTATGAGCACAATTAGCTTTAAGGATAACATGACTTTTGGTACTTGGCGGAGTATTTTACTCACGCATAATGATAGCTTCCAAACAAGCATAATTTGTTTTTCCACATGTCATCATTTGATATACCAAAAAGTCAAAGCAGTTGACATGCATACAGAATCATGGGCATAGTTAAGCAAGCATGATAACACAAATATGATTCCAAGTGTTAAGACATAAAGTTATTGTTGGGAGTAACATTGAAACACATTTCTCATTGTTCAGATAAAAATTAAACATTCATTTCAATTCAAGCAATTCAAGTTTGAAATGATAAAGAAATTTTACCTGAACAGTCTTCATTTCTTTTTCAAAGATTTTACCTGTGTTCTCCAATCATTTCTAGCCTTGCACAGCCAATATCTTGAATCTATTTACAATGTATGGCTGCAAGACTCCTCAGCTTGCTGATCAAGCTAGTTTTGGGACCCACACTTGCTTGGGTCCTGCAATGAAATCAATGTTAGATTGCAACAAAGATTTCTGAATCCAAAATGCTTTCATTTTTTGTATAGATGCATTTCTTTCATTGATAGAACTATAAGCAGAATTAGTTCTAGATTTTCTTTTTGCCTTGCTCAATGCATCTATGTTTTCATGACGTTTCTATTTTTTTTATTTTTAATTAAAGTTAATGACTCTTACACAAGGAAGATCATTGGTACTTGGCGGAGGTTATTCCTCACACATAATGATAATTTCCAGACAAGCATGACTTGTCCTTCCACAGTTCACCATTTAATATACCAATTGATCTTTATATAAGAGTTTCAATTGACTTCAGTTTTTATTTAGCAGGGAATCTCTCAGAAGAATTTACCTGGTGAGCTTTTCATTTTCTTTCATTCTCTTCACTTACTTTCCTTGTAGCCTTAGTCATTAAGCCTTCATCTTGAAATTGACTACAAGGATCCCTGCATTCAGCATTCAAGCAGCACATTTTAGAACCCAAACTTGTTTGGGTCCTAAGGATCTTCCATGTATTTGCAACAATGATTTCTGAATCCAAAAAGATTTTATATTGGGTGCATTTTTCTGAAGACTAGAAACACTGGAATCTTGGTTTCTAATCTTAGAGTTATTGGTATAGAATGCACCACTGACATACTGAACATTTTGTTTTTTATTTTTCAGATTTTTATCATTGAGATTTTTAACATGGAATTTAGAAGAGATCTTTTATGCAATAGTTCCTTTTTCATGTACATAGAATTTCTGAGTGTTTTCAGCATGAACATGATCTTTATTCTTATGCACATTAACATGAAACATGGGAGCATGCACAAGATTATCAATTCTATGCCAACATTCCCTAGAAGTATGCCCAAATTTATGAAAATAAAAGCATTGGACTGATTTGGCATGTTTATTGAAATGTTGATCTTTATTCCAACAATGTTTGGCAAGATGACCAGGTTTATTACAATTAATGCAAATGAGAGGATTTCTTACCTGGTACTTACCTTGGCATGTATGCATTTGCTGAAATCTCCTTTTCATGTGAGGAGGCTTACCATGAGGAGAAGGAGGTACCTTTTGATGGCTCTTGGCATGATGTGAATTTTGAACTTGCCTTGGAGCTTTTTGGACTGATGGAGGAAGTAGATTATTCTTCTTGACATCAGCATTTTTCTTCTTCTCTTTCTGTTTCTCAACAAGAACTTTCACAAGTTTTTCATTAGAGATATCAAGGTTCTTGTTCACAGCAATTTCAACAGAAGTTATTGTGTTTTTCTTTTCATTTTTCTTATTTTTAACAGAAGCAAGACTTGTGTTCTTCAATTCATTTTGAATCTTCTGTTTTTCAGCTTTTAATGCAACAACTTCTTTTTCTGAAGTTTGAAGCTTGTTTAGCATGACATCCAAACCATTTTTCATCTTGTTCTTTTCATTTTTAAGTTGAGCAATTTGTTTTTCCAAATTGGCAATTTTATTACTCAAATTGCTACATTCATTGTCCAGTGGTTTGTCATTCACCAAGCCTTCAATCTTCCTTTTTAAATGATAATTTTCTTCAACAAGTTGTTTGCATCTTTCATTTATTTGATGATCATGAGCCATGTTAGAAATTTGTTTGTTTAATTGATCATTGTCAAATTTGAAGTTTTCATTGAGATCAATTAATTTTCCATTTTCCTCTTTCAAATCAAGATTTTCATATTCCAACTGGTCATGATTTTCTTTCAACTTGGACAACTTGTTTTCACAAATTTTGATTTTATCATTCAAACTTTCATTTTCAAAATTCAGTTTCTGAACTTCATTTTTCAAATTCTCAATTTCTTCTGAAGGATCTTTATCATTTTTCTGGAGTAATTCAAGTGTATTTTTCAAGTTTTCACTTTCTTTATGGCAATGTTTTAAAGTCTTTTTCAAGTCTTTATTTTTAGTGTTCAGTTGTACATTAAGACTTTGTATCTTTTCACAGAATTTAATCAATTTAGCATAAAACACACTTCATCTTCATCAGAATCAGAATTAGAATACACAAATGGATCTGGAGTTGATTTACCTGACCTTTTAGACCCATTTGAACTCTTGTGTTCTGAAGAGGATGAAGAATGCTCTGAGCTCTTAGAATGTGCTGTTAGAGCCAAAACCTTATGAATTGTTGATTTTCTGGATTCATTGAGGCTCCTCTTTGCCATAAAGTACTTGTGAATTTCTTTTGCTCCTTTTCTTTGTGCTTCCTTTGAAAAACTTGATGAAGGTGAGACTGGTGATTTCTCTGAAATTATAACAGGAAATTCATGCAGATTGAATAGATTTGCCATTATACCAAGACTCACAAAAGACTATTAGATCTAATCACAGTGAATCAATGTAACAAGGAATTAGATCTAACAATTAGAGTGGTTAACCTGCTCTAATGCCAAATGGAGGAATCAGAGCGATTAAACACACAATTCAAGCAATTAACACAGAGATCAAACAGAAGCAATCAAATTCAAATCAGAAATAGATATTAACCCGCTCTGATACCAATTGTTGGGGATCGGATGGGTGGATGGATCAGATCTAGAAGGGGGGTTGAATAGATCTAACACCAATTAACGCGGAAGCTTAAGCAATTAAAAATTACTTCGAATCAGAGATCAATTCACCCAAACAATTTACTGATCTGAAGAGTGATTAGTGTGTGTGAGCAAATCGATTAGTAGTGTGAACGAAATCCCTATGCATGCATCTAGCGAAATACAAAGTCAAACCACAATTTAAACCATTGCACAGAGGATTTTTAGGTGGTTCGGAAATCACCTCCAGTGACTCCTACGTCCACCCCTCACACAGTGAGGCCACACTACTCAAAAACCTTGAGTACAACTCACACAGAAGCACGACGACTCCAAACACCCTTAAGCACGACGACTTAAGAAACACCTGGAGCACGACGACTCCAAACTGAGCACGACGGCTCAAACAACAACCGGAGTACTACGACTCCAAATTGAGCACGACGGCTCAACCCACACAGTGAGTGCGACGACTCACAAACCAGAGCTCGACGGCTCACAGTATAAAAGCTATATCAAACACAAAAGAGATCAGATCCTCTAGCAATGATCTGATTCAAAAAGATTCGTACACAGAAATTTGTGCAGAACTTCATGCACAAATCTCACAGACGAAATAAGGAAGAACAAACTCTGAGATGAGGGAAATGGATGTAGAAAGAGTGTTCTTCGATGAAGAGGCCTTGCAGAGACTTCAATTGAGGAGGCTTGATGGAAATCGATGGAGATTCTCCTCAATTGGCGATGCTCTGCTTTGATGGCATCTGAAATGCCAGAAATCCTTCTTCTCCTGAGCCTCTTCAGTTGGATCTGCTCCCTTGCCTTGCACAGCAACCTTCTCTCCAGGGATTCCCTTTGATTCCCTTGTCCTTCCTCTTGAAAGGATGGCTTGCAGCTTCTGGAGATGGAGACAGATTTGGAAAACCCCCTTTGGCCGCCAAAAAGCTTCTTCTGGAAGTGAATGGGCTCTCTTGCCTTTGGGGTTCAAGGAGCATGGGTATTTATAGCCCCATATGTCCATAAAGTGCCTTGGGGTGCATGGGCACGGAACCCTAGGTCAAATCCCCTAAATCCCAAGCAGCCACGTGTACAAAGAAATTCACGTTTTCAGTTTCAGCCGGAGTGTGTCGACCTGCCCTGATCTAGTGTCGACCTGCTCTCCCAGTTAGGCAAACTGGTCTGCTGGAAACTGGGTCTAGTGTCGACCTGCCCTGATCTAGTGTCAACACTGCCTAGGACTGTGTCGACACTGCCTGGGACTAGTGTCGACCTGACTTGATCTAGTGTCGACCTGCTCTCCCAGTTAGGCAAACTGGTCTGCTGGAAACTGGGTCTAGTGTCGACCTCACTTGATCTAGTGTCGACACTACCAAGAAAAAAATGTGTGAACCTGAAAATTTAACACATAAACCATTAGTACAAGATATTATCATTAAAATATGAGATATTAATCATCAAAAACATGTTGTTTAAGCATTATTGTGATATGTATAAAATGTATAACATGTTCAACATATCATCATCAAAATCACAACATGTCATCATCAAAATCACAATATGTCATTATTAAAATCACAACATGTCATCATTAAAATCATAATATCTCATCATTAAAATCACAATATGTCATCATCAATATCACAGTATGTCATCATTAAGATCACAGTATGTCATCATTAAGATCACAGTATGTCATCATCAAAATCAAGGTATGAGTGATGTTCATTGGATATCATTAAAATACAACTTTAGGAAGTTCCAAAACACACTCAACCCAATGAAGACCTTATCACTTTGCGTGCTCAAATGGATAAAAGATTGTTGAAGCTTCCAAATGTCAAGCAGTCTAACGTCTACCAATCTAAGAGACAATGGTTACTTCAACGGTCGTATTTCAAAAGAAGATATAAATACGAGTCACGAAGTAGAGAACAAGTATCTCGCATACAAGCATTCGAATTCTTCTGCAAGAAGTCTAGAGCCAAGAATCTCATTCCTCATCATCTTTAGCTCTTCGCTCTCTGTGCTGTAATAGAATTTCTAAGAGAGCCCGTGTAGTTCTGAGAGTGTGCCTTGTTTAGATCTTTTGCTCTCAGTGCTTGTTGCTTCAGATCTTGGCTTGTAAAAGCTTGATCTAGGGGCTTGAATTCATTCTATTCTCTTTGTGGTGTTTCCCTTCGTGTGTGAAGGAAGACCTGGTGCGATCCAGGGTGCTGTTTCCCTTCGGTTGTGAAGGAAGACCTGGTGAGGTATCCAGGGTGTGGTTATTCCCTTCTGGTGTGAAGGAAGACCAGCTGTGCTGGGTGTTGTAGTGTCCATAGGGGGACTGTACCCTAGTTAGTGAAAACCTGAGTTGTTGCTCAGGGACTGGACGTAGGACTCCTAAGGAAAGGAGGTCCGAACCAGGATAATTCCTTGCATTGTGTGATTGATTCTTTGTGGGTTTGTTGTTCATACTAACCGTTACTAACCAACATCGAAGATTGTTTTTGTGTATATTTTTACGTACAAGTGTCACCTAAATAGATTTTTAAAGACCCATTCACCCCCCCTCTGGGCTAGTCAACTGGGCAACAAGTGGTATCAGAGCGAATCTCTTCGACAAAGAAGAAGATCTAACGATCTGAAGAGTAAAGATCCATGGCAGCCCAAGGTAACATTGAAAGTCAGTCTGTCAACCGACCCCCTCTCTTCGATGGTGAAGATTATGCTTACTGGAAGACCAGAATGGAATACTTTCTCCAAGGTCGCGACTATCAGATATGGTCAATAGTAGAAGAAGGCGATCTCCTGGTCACAAATGAGAAAGCTCAGTGGACAGATGATGACAGAAAAAAAATATCCTTGAACTGTAAGGCTAAGAGTATTCTGTGTTGTGCACTAAGCAAAAAAGAATTCAACAGAGTTTCAGCCTGCAAATCCACAATGGAAATGTGGGAAAAGCTTAGAATTACCTATGAAGGCACAGACAAGGTGAAGGAGACAAGAATTGATATTCTTGTTACACAATATGAAAGATTTCAGATGCAATCAGGTGAATCCATAACCCACATGTTCAGTAGATTTACAGATATCACAAATGGGTTAGCCGGACTAGGAAAAACCTATGAGATTGGAGACATGGTGAGGAAAATTCTTAGATCCTTACCATCCTCATGGACCCCAAAGGTCACAGCTATTGAAGAAGCTAATGATCTGAAAAAGATGTCTTTGAAAAAACTCATTGGGTCCCTTATGGCCCATGAGATCAATATGGAAAGGCTAGGAGAGTCCTCTAGCAGAAAGAAGCATTCAAATGCTCTTAAAGCAGAAGAAGACAAGTCAGATGAGTCATCAGCTGAAGATGAGAACTCAAGTGGCTGTGAAGATGAAGAAGCCATGCTGTCAAAAAGATTGCAACGCATTCTAGCAAAGAAGAAGAAGTTCCAATCTGGTAGAAGACACTTCAAGAGAAATAAAGACTTCAAGAAACCAGATGGAAAGGATCAAAAGAAGAGTGATCCCATATGCTACGAGTGCAAAAAGCCAGGACATATCAAAGCTGAATGTCCAAAGCTCAAGAAGCCTGAATTCAGGAAGAGAGAGAGCTCCAAGAAGTTCAGGAAATATAAGAAGAAAGCTATGGCAGTTGCATGGAGCAACAGCAGCGACTCAGACAGTGAGTCAAGCTCAACCAGTGATGAGGAAGAAGCCAACCTGGCTTTCATGGCAAATACCGAAGAAAAGGTAACCTCTGACTCATCCTTTGATTCTTGTAATGGTTCAGATTTCGATAGTTTAGAAGAAGCTTTCAACGAACTACACAATAAATATAGAGAAGTAACCAAACTATTAAAAGTAAGCAAGAAAAACATGGTTTGTCTAGAAAATACAAACTCAGATCTAAAATAAAAAAATGAACAATTAGAAAGCCAAATAACTGAACTTAAAAGAAGAAATGAACTGTTATGTGAAGATCTAAAAGCTAAGAATGAACAAATAACTAAATTAGAAAAACAAGTAAGCTCAGATGTACTGAAAACTGAAATCAAGACACTAACAGAAGAAAATATATAGTTATCTAGCACATTCGAAAAATTCACAAATGGTAAAAACTCCCTCATATTAAAAGGTGCTAGAAGATTAGGTAAGAAGAAAAATAGATTAGGATATACACCCCCAGATAACGAAGAAACCATAGTTTATCCTAAAACATATCCAACACCAAAATTTGTACCCGAACAAGATATAGCATACAAAGCTAACTTCAAATATATAGAAAAAGTAACCAAATTATCCTGCTGTAGTCACTGCAACAAGTTAGGACATATCATAACAACATGTCCAACAAGACATAAGAAATGGATAATCAAAGGTAAAATCAATGATACTAACCAATCAGGACCCAAAAGAATTTGGGTACCTAAAACTTGATGATTTTATTTCAGGGTAACACTCGAGCATCAAAATGGTATTTGGACAGTGGGTGCTCAAGGCACATGTCAGGAACTCGGAAGCTATTCACCCATCTACAAGCTGAAGAAGGAACAGTTACCTATGGAGACAATGGGAAAGGCACAGTGATTGGCAGTGGTTCTGTGAGCAACAAAGGAAAAATAGTCATTGAAGATGTATTGCTTGTCAAAGGGCTGAAGCACAATCTCATCAGCATCAGCCAGCTTTGTGACAGAGGTCATCAGATTCAGTTTCAAGAGTCAAAGTGCAGCATATTAAAGGATGGAGCAGTAATCTTCGAAGCCAATACGGACAAGAACCTGTATGCGCTTCATCTTGAAGAACTCAAGGATCAGGATGTTTGCCTGGCAGCAAATAAAAGCAAGTCAACTGAACTGTGGCACAGAAGACTGGGACATTGCAGCATAGATGGCATGAGAAAATTGCTAAAGAAAGATCTTGTGGAAGGTCTGCCAAAGGTCAGTGCAAAAATGGAAGGTGTCTGTAGATCTTGTGCTAAGGGAAAGCACACCAAGAGCTCCTTCAAGTCAAACATGGTGGTAACCACTTCAAAACCCTTAGAGCTCCTTCATATGGATCTATTTGGACCAATGAGGACTACCAGTCTTGGAGGAAAGAACTTTGAATTTGTCATAGTCGATGATTACTCAAGATTTACATGGTTATCATTCCTAGAGCATAAAGATGACACATTTGAAAACTTTGTCAGTTTCAGCAAGAAAGTCCAGAAGGATCAGAAGTTCAGCATTGTTTCTATCCAATCAGATCATGGTGGTGAATTTCAGAATGAAAAATTTGCTAATTTCTGTGATGATCAGGGGATTGAGCATAATTTCTCAGCACCAAGGACACCACAGCAAAATGGAATTGTTGAGAGAAAGAATAGAACTCTATTGGATATGGCAAGAACAATGCTATTGGAATATGATCTGCCAAGGTATTTTTGGGCTGAAGCAGTCAACACAGCAAGCTACATTATCAACAGAGTAATGATCAGGCCAATCCTAAAGAAGACTGCATATGAACTGTTCAAAGGAAAGAAACCAAAGATCAGCCATTTCAGGACATTTGGATGTCCTTGCTTCATCCACAACAATGGAAAATGGGACATTGGTAAGTTAGATGCCAAATCAGATGAAGGCATCTTCATGGGGTACACCTCTAAACCCAAAGGCTATAGAGTATTTAATAAACGCACTTTATTAATTGAACAGTCTGTACATATTATTTTTGATGAAACTAACACTTCCCTGAGAAAGGAAGAAGATAGTGATAATGATGATGCAGATGAATTGTCCAAGAAACTAAAGAATACATCAATTGAGGACAAGGATGATCCACCTCTGGAAGACATGCAACAAAAGGAAATTACACATGAAAATCTTCCAAAGGAGTGGAGATACAAGAAAGATCACCCACCTGAGAATATTATTGGTGATCCATCTATTGGGGTAAGAACAAGAGGTAACATGATACCCTGTGATTATTTAGCATTTGTTTCTCCAATAGAGCCGAGGACAGTCAATGAAGCTCTTGGTGATGAATCTTGGATCTTGGCCATGCAAGATGAACTAAATCAGTTCAAGAGAAACCAAGTATGGTCACTTGTTCCTAGACCATCAGACCATCCAGTATTGGCACCAAATGGGTGTTCAGAAACAAATTGGATGAGGCTGGTGTGATCTTAAGAAACAAGGCCAGACTGGTAGCTCAAGGCTATTCCCAAGAGGAAGGCATAGATTTCGATGAAACCTATGCACCTGTAGCTAGACTTGAGGCTATTAGAATATTACTTGCATATGCATCAGCATTAGACTTAAAACTATTTCAAATGGATGTCAAATCAGTATTCTTAAATGGTTTTATAAAAGAGGAAATTTTTATGGAACAACCCCCGGGTTTTGATGACACAGAATTTCCTAATCATGTTTTTAAACTTCATAAAGCATTATATGGTTTAAAGCAAGCACCTAAGGCCTGGTATGAAAGGCTTAGTTCTTTTCTTCTAAATCATGGTTTCAGTAGAGGTCAAGTAGATAGCACTCTATTTGTAAAATCAAAAGTTAAAAGCATACTACTTGTACAGATTTATGTAGATGATATTATCTTTGGATCTATTGATGAATCCCTTTGCAAGTACTTTGAAAAGTTGATGCAGGGAGAATTTGAGATGAGCATGATGGGAGAGCTCAATTATTTCCTTGGACTACAAATCAAGCAAGGAAAAAATGGCACTCACATTTGTCAAGCAAAATACACCAAGGAGTTGTTAAAGAAATTTGGTTTTGAAAACACAAAGCCACTCTCAACTCCCATGAGTACATCTACTAGGATGGACAGTGACAAGGATGGTAAGAAAGTAGATCAAAAGATCTACAGAGGTATGATTGGATCATTACTTTACTTAACAGCAAGTAGACCTGATATTTTATTTAGTGTATGCATGTGTGCTAGGTATCAAGCAGATCCTAGAGAATCTCATTTAATCTCTGTAAAAAGAATATTTAGGTACTTATCTAGAACTCATGATTTAGGTCTGTGGTATCCAAAATCTTGTGAAATTAATTTAGTAGGATACTCTGATGCTGACTATGCTGGATGCAAAGTAGATAGAAAAAGCACCAGTGGTTGTTGTCAATTTCTTGCAGGGTGTTTGATATCCTAGTCATCAAAGAAACAAAATTCAGTGGCACTATCTACAACTGAAGCTGAGTACGTGGCTGCTGGAAGTTGCTGTACACAACTCCTATGGATAAAGCAACAACTTGAAGATTTTGGATTAAATATCAAATCGATTCCACTATTGTGTGACAACACCAGTGCTATCAATCTCACCAAAAATCCAGTCCAACATTCAAGGACCAAGCATATTGAGGTTAGATATCATTTCATTCGTGATCATGTTGCAAATGGTAATATTGAAATATCCTTTATTGATACAAACGGTCAGTTAGCAGATATTTTCACAAAAGCCTTACCTGAAGAGAGATTCACATCTCTTAGAAGGGAATTGGGCATGTGTGTGAAAAGATTTCTGTTTAAAACTGGCATATAAATTTTCAGAATTAAGTAAATTTTTCCCTCCATGGTTTTAAGCAAAAGAAATTCAAATTATCTTTCCTGGCCGCTTCTTTATTAAAGTCGGTTTGAATAGTCAAACTCTTTTGTCGCTTTCTGCCGCCGTTTGGCACCTCACTTTCCACAAAGCACTTATTCAATTACAAAAATCGATGTGGGAACGTTTCATCTCCCATCTTCTACCTTTTTCCCTCTTTCGTCTGGTTGCCTAAGCTGATGCCTTAACGATTCAGACATCGACTCTCTGTAAGTTTGAAGCTCCTCTCTCCTTCCCGCGACAAATTTCTTGAGGGCTTTCACTCCTTCTTCCTTCTCAACCCTCCAGAAACCCTGTTCACCTGATTCCATGGCCGCATCCATCATCTTCGGAAGTCTTGGGGGCTACGGTGCTGAGTTCCTTACTCCTGAGCAGCAGGAGAGGTTCACGTTTGTGAAGACCAAGGTTAGTGGGAATAAAGCAGTAGATGTTGCTGATCTTGAGAAGAACGGGATGCACAATGTTGTAGCAGCCATAAGCAGGATGAAGTGGTCAGTTATTTCAACCTTCTCTGAGGTAAGCTATCCAGACCTCGTGAAGGTGTTCTATGTTTGCTTGAAATCAGAGACAGATGGGTCTGTGACGTCTTCAGTCAAAGGTATCCCCATAATGATTGATCATGATCTTCTGAAGATGTTGTTTGATGTGAGCACAACCGGTCACAGTGGGGTTCACACCGTGGATGCCCAAGCTAAAGGTCTTGGCATTGTAGGACCAGGGTTCAGACTAAGAGATGGGAAAATAGATATCAATCAATTGAATGCATTCAACTGTCTTCTACACTTTATTGTTTGTCAAATTCTAGTTCCTAGAAGTGCAACTTTTTCAACATGTACCAAGACATATTCGGATATGATGTTCTAGGCCATACAGAACAAGGAGATCAACATGGCCGAAGTAATGATAGAAAGGATGAGGTTTGCTCGTGATCAGATCTGGGATACAAAGAGCAAGCTTAATGTCTCTTTGCCCTATGCCCATTTGCTTACCAAGATCTTCAAACACTTTGGTGTTGATCTATCTGGGCAGTAGTTGAGAAGATGGGCCAAGTAATTAGGTCCAGAAATCTGAGGAAGAGTGGGTTCTCAGTTGTTGGTGGAGTTTGGTCTAAGACCTCTGTGGCAGAGGGAGAGGCCATTATAGGAGATATTCCAGATATTCAGGAAGAAGTGCCAGAAGCATCAGCAGAACCAGCAGCAGTAGCATTAGCAGCAGAAGTTGAGGCAGCAGTTGTTGTATCAGCAGTTCAAGAGGCAGTAGGACCATCTAAATTGGCAGCTCAAGTAGCAGGAACAGCAGAGCTAGCAGGGTTCCCTGAAGTGACAGTCGAATCTCAACCTCCAGAAGCACCAGTAGGAGAAGCAGTGTGTGACGGAACGGAGTATTTAAGCCCATTAAGGCTCCATATTTAGATCCGCCTCCCGCGAATGGACCGAAGTCTCGCAAGGGATAGCTCACACAAGTGTCCAGTAAGAATATAAAAGACAAACCACAACAGTATAAGACACAAGAAAGTACATGTGCTCATACCTGCATATAACAATTTACAACTGTCCCATTACATTAATACATGTCCAATTAAAAAGTACAACTACCTGGGGCATACCCCGAGGGAGCACAAGCTCACACAAACTAACTACTACACAACTGCTGGTGGTACAAGTCTAACACAACGCCGCTGCAAGCCAAACACTCGGCAAGCCCTGAAAAGAACTGTAGGGAAGTGAGCCTCAACAAGTCACAGGCTCAGTAGGGGCTACCCAAAACAACACCGTAACCACGGACACCTCAACCCCAATGGGTCTCACTGGCAGCACCAATAGCCAAACCATTTCATGCTCACAACATTTATATTTAAATAACACTTTAAACAGTAATTGATAAACAAATGCATATTCCTTATAAAGAAAGAGGAATCATAGGCTAGTCCGCTCAACAACTGAAATGCCTAGGCCGCAAGCCTCACAGGCACATTATTCCAACGACTGGTCGCTTAAGCTACAAGCCACATAGGCAAACTACTGCCTAGGCTACAAGCTTCACAGGCGTGTCTCAAGTACGAGGGTAATAGGACTGCTAACAAAAAGCTGGTCCTATATACCTCAAATCACAATATGTCGGAAACCACATATATTAAGTAACATGATCGGCTACTGCAGGCCAATCCAACACACATGAAAACCATATACGGTAGTTTACCCGAAGGAGGGTGAAGCACATTGTGTGGAAGGTCACACCACACGACCTCCAGAAAACACAATTCCACGTCAACACCAGAACAGACTGGTACACGATGTACCACCACAAAACCATTACCCACACGGGGTACAGGTACCTACTACCACAAGGCACCAGCACAAAAACTGCAAGTAAACTAGTGCCGTAACAGGGCACACCATAGCAAACTAAACCACATTTGGTGAGTTAATATTCACCAACTATAATCAAAACTGTGCCACCACTCGGGCACACCACAAGCTACAACCGTAGTCACAACTGTGCCAACACCAGGGCACACCTCGAACGAGTCAAACCTCGACTATGGGTCACTAACTCACAAACCACGACAAGTAGCAAAGCACGAGTCGGAAAGGAACGACCCCACCACATGGGAACGGACTACTGGCTGATCAGGCCAGTATCCAACCCGGACAACACAACACAAGAACAACCTCTCAGCCTCCCAGTCACGGACGAAAGGTCCAACTATCGCTCCACGAGAACAAGTCAAACAACTGTGGAGACCAACCAACACCACACCTGTAGACACACAACTGCAGGTCCATGCCTGGCACCTCTAGGGTCTCTGGCCAGAGCACCCTAAAGTGAGGCACTGGAAAACAGGACTAGCTGGGGACCAGTGTCGACTACTGGTGTCCGAACCCCCAACTACGAGCGCGCTACAAGCGACTGCACACCCACCAACACAAGCCGCTGCCCTACTGTCGTCTTTCCCTCAGCCGGACGTACAACTCAAACACAGGAGTGAGGGTGTCCAGGAAGACGACACAAACCTCAACGGTACAACATAAGTACCAGGACAAACCCTGAGCACAACAAACACACATGCCTGGCTCACAAAGAACCTGGGGTACCCGACTAGAGAGGCATTCCGGAATAGGCGCCGGACCACCACACTCGGCAATACACAAACCACCTCACTTACACATTTATTACAAATCACGATATACGTGTGAGGAATAGCTTGTCCTGGTCACTCGTGACCTACAGATAGCCTACACAAACACATACATGAACCATATTAAAAATAATGCCACGACCTGTCATTGGTCATATAGTGACCTTTACTGCCATACTAGGCACAATACACACTAACACTCATACTTTATTACTTATCCATTTAGGATGTTTGTAAGAGATCCTAAAGGATCAAGGCTAGGTTCCAATGTGAACCTCATCGCCACATCACCACGGATTAATCATAATAATTAAGACATAATAAACACAATGTTACACGATATGCCATGCACATATAAACTACATGCACGACATCTAAACCACGTATACCCCACATGTATAATACACCATGACTAGTGTACTACACATTATCCATGTAAACAATATATCCAACTCATGGACAACATGCACACATATATATCACACATTAATCACGTAAAGCATGCCCATCTCGTGAGCAACACGCTCTATGAGCGCAACAAGTGTACTGGCTCTCATCTGTCATTGCCATGCACACACAACCACGTAACATGTACAATAAGAAAAACCTCATGAAACACACTGCGCTAATACCTGCACAGGTTGGCGGCAGCATCGATTGCCGTCCACTGGTTATAAACGGCAGCATCCCCTGCCGTTAATACTAAGTAAACTCGATATTAATGGCTAGACATCTGGCCGTTAATCTTCAACTGAAGAACCTGACGTCAATCGATGTTGACGCTAAGATCTTCAGCTCCCAGGTATACAAAACACACAGACCGGACAGACCGGCCCAAGGCCAATCATACGGGCAACTTAGCCCTACAAACAATAAGAAAACAAGGGGAAACACTTCCCCTTACATCTGAATACTATAATTAAACTAAAGAAACAAGATCCAACGCTTGGATCGATCAAACCACCCAATTTCCCAGGCATGGAGAATCCTTTCCCAAAAACTCAATTAACATACGATCTATGCAACAAAACATGGCGAATCAACCAGGAGAGATCAAAGGGTCCAGTCCCTACCTCAAATACGCAATTAAACTCCTGAAGAACTTCGAATCGCGCCAAAACCCCAGGAGCTTCCCGCGAACACCGCCCTCCAATCCGTCATTCCCCGCCTGATCTGCCGCTGCTGCGCGCATCACGGCCTTCCCACGTGCTCCCGTCGACCGCCGGAAGTAGTGAAGAAGCACAAAGGTGAAGGTGGGGGGAAGAGGAGAGGAGAAAGTGGGGAAAGAAGAAGGCTCGGGTTACCCCTAAAAACACAGGCGCCTTAGGTTAATGTCAACCTCTACGCCGCTAACCAAACTACCCCAACTAGGCATCCACAACGCTCGCCGCCAAGTTCAACAGTAGACGTCTACATCGATGGACGCCAAGAACATGTTAACGGCAACACCATTGCCGCCAACACACAGTAGACGTCACACACCTAGACGCCTACCCACTGTTGATGTCCAGCACACTGAACACCAACATAGATCCATAACCAACTCCGGTAAGGATCCAATAAGAAACACACAACACAAGTCGCACTGGTCACAGCTTAACCATCCCACACACTAAACAAAGGATCCACGAAGATCCGAAAAATGCGCGACGTTACATTACTATCACCTAAAAAGAAATGTTGTCCTCAACATATAAAACAAATCACAACAAACCGGATTATCATCTAAAAAGAAATGAAACCATATACAGAACAAGAAGGATACTCTTTTTCTGCATCAGCCTTTTAATTCATCTATCCATTTCCATCCTTGCTTTGTTCTTTCTTTTCTTTCAATTCATTTCACAATTATTCTGTTCTGTCGATTCCATTGCCTTTCCTTACCTTTCAATTGTAGACGATTCTACCTTGCCAATGGCACTTTATCTCCTTGGACTGAACCTACTTTCACATTTTTTCCAGCTGTGTTTGCAACATTTCTTTCGAGACCATTTCACCTTTCTCGAATATCTTATATTGTAATATTCTTTCATGTCGCCATTTTCTTTTTCTATTTATCATTGCTTGCTGTTATTCTGCCTCATCTGCATTTACATTCGCAACTGTCATCTCTTCAAAGAAAACCAATCACCATCTTTGAATTTCTTGCTCTTTTCATATTATTCAGCTCATACCGTTTTAAGTCATCTCTGATTAAAAACCATAATAAACTCTGCTCCTTTATTCCACTGTGCAAAACTTTACACTTTCTTCTTATCCCAGCAAATCTTGAACAATCTGTGGATATTAAATCTTTCTTGTTTCCGCTGCGCTACTCTGATCACACTGAACACTTGCAAAATATTCCACAATTTCTGTTCTCATTATTATTTTCAATTATTTCCATCTGGCTTTAATTGAATTCATTTCTAACTTTAACTGCTTCTCAAATCATCTTATTCAATTAATTCATACTGAAGAAATTACTGCAATTTCTGACCTACCAAATTGCTATTAACATGCTTTACTCTTCATATATCTTTCTTGCTTTACTGACATTCTCTGGCTAATCTCATAATTTTGGGGCATAAACTTTCCAAATATTACTTAATCAATCTACTCCAGCATTAACCCTGAAATATCTTAATAACAGTTCACTTCTGTTCAATTAAGTTATTTCCTTGAACCGATATGCAAATTTCAACTGACATTTTCTGACTCATCTAATTTTATTCACTTCATCATTTGCTAAATTCTTCCTTTCTCTGGTCCATATTTCTTCTTTATCTAAATTGCCAATCATTCTAATCATAACATCTTTTCCGCAAAATACTTCTCTTATTCATTCTGCTGCCTGGCTAATCTTGTTGTACTGTTCATACTATAAATCTTTCTGGTATTTAATCATCCTTCTTTAAAATACAGCAAAAACTCAAATTTAAATACCAATTTCTTTAAATATAACAACTTGCTCTGTCTGCTTTCCTCATTCCATTAAATGCTCTTTTCTCAAATAACATAAATATTACAATCTGCCTTGCTGTTTTTCTCAACTCAATATTTATTAACTGCTTTTCCATTAATGCACTTCTTTCCATTCTATTTCATTTGCCTTGAACTCATTCTAACATACTTAACTTTAATTTTGATTTTCCTCGAACTGCTCATAGTTACTAACTTTCACTGCTCTTATCTTTAGCACAACAATCTTTACTAACTCTCTCTGAAGAATTCCTCATAACCTGTCATTCATCAACTAAATATTTCTCTTATGCAATTCTTAGAAAATCTCTTTGCACATTGATTCTTCTTTTCTCTCTTTCTTTATTCAACTGATCCTTTCTGTACATATTTGTACAAATCTTCATATCAAACTTCATATTACCATCACTATTCATAACAACGCTTTTCTCAAATTTCTGATCTCAGGTACACTTAATCATCACTATTCTTTTATGTACCAGTACCTCTTTTAAAGCTGATCTGCTTTACTTAATCATGCCAAACTCTTCATAACACTAATCACATTCTCATCCACACTGTTTCTTGATATCATCTGACTCAGATCTCTAATGCCACAATATCTTTGTTGAGGTTCTCAACTATACTTTGCACATTTAATCATTTTCTGACACGCCCTGAGCTGTTCCTCATCACCTCGATACCATATACCTATCTCTGCTAACTCTGTATTCTTACTGAATTCCATATCCAAACTTATTAATTTCCTCAATTCCTTTAACTGCGAATCTTTAACAACCAAATCATTCTATCACAAACTAACACACTGGTATAATCACACAGATTATACCACCTCTAATCACATCAACTTTCAACAACTGCCAACGATTACCAAATTCTCAACTCAAAAACACATTTTTCAGAACAAAAACTCAGATAAATACTATATTAATCAACACAAAACCACAAACTTACTACCAGCAGTGGACATTAATCCATGTATTGGGACATTGTAACTTCAATGTCTTTTCTTATTCTGACTGGACATTGCTCTGATACCAACTGTGACGGACCGGGGTATTTAAGCCCATTAAGGCTCCATATCCAGATCCGCCTCCCGCGAACGGACCGAAGTCTCGCAAGGGATAGCTCACACAAGTGTCCAGTAAGAATATAAAAGACAAACCACAATAGTATAAGACACAAGAAAGTACATATACAATTTTACAACTGTCCCATTACATTACATGTCCAATTAAAAAGTACAACTACCTGGGGCATACCCCGAGAGAGCACAAGCTCACACAAACTAACTACTACACAACTGCTGGTGGTACAAGTCTGACACAACACCGCTGCAAGCCAAACACTCGGCAAGCCCTGAAAAGAACTGTAGGGGAGTGAGCCTCAACAAGTTACAGGCTCAGTAGGGGCTACCCAAAACAACACCGTAACCACGGACACCTCAACCCCAATGGGTCTCACTGGCAGCACCAATAGCCAAACCATTTCATGCTCACAACATTTATATTTAAATAACACTTTAAACAGTAATTGATAAACAAATGCATATTCCTTATAAAGAAAGAGGAATCATAGGCTAGTCCGCTCAACAACTGAAATGCCTAGGCCGCAAGCCTCACAGGCACATTATTCCAACGACTGGTCGCTTAAGCTACAAGCCACATAGGCAAACTACTGCCTAGGCTACAAGCTTCACAGGCACATCTCAAGTACGAGGGTAATAGGACTGCTAACAAAAAGCTGGTCCTATATACCTCAAATCACAATATGTCGGAAACCACATATATTAAGTAACATGATCGGCTACTGCAGGCCAATCCAACACACATGAAAACCATATACGGTAGTTTACCCGAAGGAGGGTGAAGCACATTGTGTGGAAGGTCACACCACACGACCTCCAGAAAACACAATTCCACGTCAACACCAGAACAGACTGGTACATGACGTACCACCACAAAACCATTACCCACACGGGGTACAGGTACCTACTACCACAAGGCACCAGCACGGAAACCGCAAGTAAACTAGTGCCGTAACAGGGCACACCATAGCAAACTAAACCACATTTGGTGAGTTAATATTCACCAACTATAATCAAAACTATGCCACCACTCGGACACACCACAAGCTACAACCGTAGTCACAACTGTGCCAACACCAGGGCACACCTCGAACGAGTCAAACCTCGACTACGGGTCACTAACTCACAAACCACGACAAGTAGCAAAGCACGAGTCGGAAAGGAATGACGCCACCATACGGGAACGGACTACTGGCTGATCAGGCCAGTATCCAACCCGGACAACACAACACAAGAACAACCTCTCAGCCTCGCAGTCACGAACGAAAGGTCCAACTGCCGCTCCACGAGAACAAGTCAAACAACTATGGAGACCAACCAACACCACACCTGCAGATACACAACTGCAGGTCCATGCCTGGCACCTCTAGGGTCTCTGGCCAGAGCACCCTAAAGTGAGGCACTGGAAAACAGGACTAGCTGGGGACCAGTGTCGACTACTGGTGTCCGAACCCCCAACTACGAGCGTGCTACAAGCGACTGCACACCCACCAACACAAGCCGCTGCCCTACTGTCGTCTTTCCCTCAGCCGGACGTACAACTCCAACACAGGAGTGAGGGTGTCCAGGAAGACGACACAAACCTCAACGGTACAACACAAGTACCGGGACAAACCCCGAGCACAACAAACACACGTGCCTGGCTCACAAAGAACCTGGGGTACCCGACTAGAGAGGCATTCCGGAATAGGCGCCGGACCACCACACTCGGCAATACACAAACCACATCACTTACACATTTATTACAAATCACGATATACGTGTGAGGAATAGCTTGTCCTGGTCACTCGTGACCTACAGCTAGCCTACACAAACACATACATGAACCATATTAAAAATAATGCCACGACCTGTCATTGGTCACATAGTGACCTTTACTGCCATACTAGGCACAATGCACACTAACACTCATACTTTATTACTTATCCATTTAGGATGTTTGCAAGAGATCCTAAAGGATCAAGGCTAGGTTCCAACGTGAACCTCATCGCCACATCACCACGGATTAATCATAATAATTAAGACATAATAAACACAATGTTACACGATATGCCATGCACATATAAACTACATGCACGACATCTAAACCACGTAGACCCCACATGTATAATACACCATGACTAGTGTACTACACATTATCCATGTAAACAATATATCCAACTCATGGACAACATGCACACATATATATCACACATTAATCACGTAAAGCATGCCCATCTCGTGAGCAACACGCTCTATGAGCGCAACAAGTGTACTGGCTCTCATCTGTCATTGCCATGCACACACAACCACGTAACATGTACAATAAGAAAAACCTCATGAAACACACTGTGCTAATACCTGCACAGGTTGGCGGTAGCATCGATTGCCGTCCACTGGTTATAAACGGCAGCATCCCCTGCCGTTAATACTAAGTAAACTCGATATTAATGGCTAGACATCTGGCCGTTAATCTTCAACTGAAGAACCTGACGTCAATCGATGTTGACGCTAAGATCTTCAGCTCCCAAGGTATACAAAACACACAGACCGGACAGACCGGCCCAAGGCCAATCATACGGGCAACTTAGCCCTACAAACAATAAGAAAACAAGGGGAAACACTTCCCTTACATCTGAATACTATAATTAAACTAAAGAAACAAGATCCAACGCTTGGATCGATCAAACCACCCAATTTCCCCGGCATGGAGAATCCTTTCCCAAAAACTCAATTAACATACGATCTATGCAACAAAGCATGGCGAATCAACCAGGAGAGATCAAAGGGTCCAGTCCCTACCTCAAATACGCAATTAAACTCCTGAAGAACTTCGAATAGCGCCAAAACCCCAGGAGCTTCCCGCGAACACCGCCCTCCAATCCGTCATTCCCCGCCTGATCTGCCGCTGCTGCGCGCATCACGGCCTTCCCACGTGCTCCCGTCGACCGCCGGAAGTAGTGAAGAAGCACAAAGGTGAAGGTGGGGGAAGAGGAGAGGATAAAGTGGGGAAAGAAGAAGGCTCGGGTTACCCCTAAAAACACAGGCGCCTCAGGTTAACGTCAACCTCTGCGCCGCTAACCAAACCGCCCCAACTAGGTGTCCACAACGCTCGCCGCCAAGTTCAACAGTAGACGTCTACATCGATGGATGCCAAGAACATGTTAACGGCAACACCATTGCCGCCAACATACAGTAGACGTCACACACCTGGACGCCTACCCACTGTTGATGTCCAGCACACTGAACACCAACACAGATCCATAACCAACTCCGGTAAGGATCCAATAAGAAACACACAACACAAGTCGCACTGGTCACAGCTTAACCATCCCACACACTAAACAAAGGATCCACGAAGATCCGAAAAACGCGCGACGTTACACAGTGGTAGGTGCAGCAGATCTTTTGCCCACCTCCATTGTTGCCTCTATCCTTAGAGAGGTGTTCGATTCTATTCATTCCACCCCAGTCACTCCAGAGGTTGGTGGAAATTCAGAGGAAGAGGCTGTGGCATCAGGCCACATTGAGAAATCAATTGCAGCAGAAGTCATTCAGGAGGAGCAAACAGTTGCTCCTGAAGACATTGTTATGGAAGATGCTCCCATTCAGGGGGAGCAAGAGTCAATGGAAGAAGATGCTCCTACTAAGGGGGAGCAATTAAAGGGTGGACCAGCAGAAGCAGCACAATGTGATGAGCCTATGGGCAGTGTGCCTGCTGATGAAGATTTGCCAGATGTTCAAGATGATGGTACTCAGGGGGAGAGACATGACAACCCCCCAGATTGTGATGCTAGAGATGGGGAGACTGCTAGCTCCTCAGATTCTGATGATGAAGGTCAGCAGCCTCAAGCAACAGAGGCTAGGAAGAATGGAAAGGAAGTGGCATCCGGAGTTCCTCTCCTAGCAGATACTCCTTTCGAGAGGCAGGTGAGACAGAAAATTGTCATAAATTTGAAACATGTCGTTGAAAGATTAGATGCTCAAGGTGAGATCTTATGCTCTCTTCAATGTGATGTGAACTCCATTTTTATGAGCCAAGCATCCTCCACTAAGGAAATCTCTCAAATAAGAAATGCCATGAAATGGTTCAACAAAGAGATGGGCAGCATGAAGTCTATGCTATCTGAAGTTCTGCAAGCCATAAAATCTCAAGCACCTCCATCCTCTGAGCCTCCTACATCAGCAGTAGAAATGGAAGGGCCATCTGTGGTGTCAGAAGAAGTTCCTTTGAAGTCAGGGCCATCCGGGCCCTCAGTTCAGGAGCAAGGGCCATCAGGGCCTCCAGCTGAAGGGTCAGAACCATCCGAGCAGACAGGGAGCAAGCAGATTCCAGCAGAAGAACCTGTTGTAGATCCAGTGCCCCCAACTTCTTCTCCCTCTCAAACCCCTGCTCCTCCATATCCTCCTTCAGCCTCCACTGCTCCACCTGCACCTCAAACCTTTAAGCAACCACACCCTAGAATCATCTCCTCACCAGCACCTTTTTCCTCTCAATCCACCTCACCTCCTGCATCTTCAACTCCCTTTCCTCCACCTTCTCCTATCTTTGAGGTTCCTCCAGCCTCATCATCAGCTGGAGCCTCCTCCTCTGGTCCCTCTTCATCAATTGGACAATCTCCTCACACCTCTTCTCCTCCACCATCCCTTCTTCATCCTCATCCTCCTTCCTCCGTCATCACCATCATTCCAGAAGGAACTCAAATTGATGGTCCCTATCTGAGCCCCATCAAAGACGAATTTGAGGACACTATTCTTGGCTCTGTTCTCAAAGTTGTCCAGCATATTCATGTCTCTGATCCCTCCTATCCTCCCTCTAAGAAAAGAAAAACCTCTTCATCTTTTAATCCGTTGTATCCTCCCTTGTGGTTTTCTCTCACATAGGTCACTAAAAACAGGCCTCTCTATAGGGAATACCTCACCAAGGTTGTCTTTGCCACCCTCTTCAATCTACCTTTCCTAAACCTTTCTGACCATCTTCAAACCATCCTACCTTACACCTCTCTTACCAAGGTTGTCAAGGCCAAGATCTTCTCTTCTGCTCAATCCCTATCTGAAGAAGAATGGGCACGCTCAAATAAGGTCCTCTACAACAAGTTTCTCTCTGCCAGATCTGAAGTGTTTCCTCCCAGGGATCACTCTCTCACCTTGTCAGAATGGTTTGTGCTCCACCATAACAACTCCTGGGCTCCCTTCATCCAGAAAGAGATCAAGATGATCAGGCAATTCAACATGTTTAATGATTATAGGTATCTTCATCGTTTACCTGAAGTCCAACTCAGTCAGTTCAGGCAAGCCATCCGAAATCTTGGACCTGAGCTTGGCACTGCAGCAATTCAAGTGGACTTTGCTACTCTTCAGCTACCAGAGGCTACATATCTTCCTCCTCTTCACACTTTGCTCATGGATACACCAGTAGGCTCAGTTATTTTTTATCATTTTGCAAGAGTGATGGGCAGAATCAAAGTTCAGAAGGGCAGTGTGGTAGCTTTCCCCAGATTTATCTTTAGGGAGTACCACCTAGGACACATCCGTGCTGAGATTCTAGCCCCTGCCTTGTCAGAATGTGAAAGACTGACACCTGCAGGTTGGGCCAAGTTCTATCCCTTATCAGCTCCGCAATTGTCGGATACAAATGCAACCTTAGCCAGGGAAGGCCGCCCTCCAATCTCAGCTGCAACCTTTCTGGACATGAATTCCCTCCACCTTGTTAATGATCCTCTTCAAATTTGGGTGGAAAGGTACAAAGTCTATGTCGCCATGCGCCAGGAATTGAAGCATAGGCAGATCTTCTATCCTATTTCCCTTAATCAGTTTCTTGCTTGTGCTAGCTTTGGAAAAGTCACCTACTACAAGGTATCCTTGGACAGAGATCCGTACCATGATTTCCTTGAAGCTCAGTTGGTCCTTCACCTCAAAAGAATGGCTCCCTCTATGGGACCAAATTATTCTGTTGGCCCTGGACCCTTCAAGATGTACTTTGAGAAGCAGGAAGAGTAGGCCTGGGAGATTATTTCTCATTTTGCCTCTCTTTTATCCCCTGCTTATTATTTACCTGTACCTCCTCAGAATGAATAAACTACCTCTGCTTGTCTCTGCTTATCTTTTCTCTTCATTCTTTGTCTCAGCTTATCTTTTTGCTTAATGATAAAAAGGGGGAGAAAAATACTTAGCATATCTGAAATACATTCCGCAAATATTCAGATTTTTTATTCATGCTTATTGTTAAGGGAAGAAAAATACTTAGCTTGTCTGAAATACATTCTGCAAATATTCAGATTCTTTATTCATGCTTATTGTTAAGTTTTGTCATCACCAAAAAGGGGGAGATTGATGCTCAGTCTGTCCCCATGTAATTTTAATTAATTACATATTTATTTTGGTGATTAACAAAACCAAACAAAACCCTATCAAAAAGTTCTAACACATTCCTCATAAGTCTTAAGTACAGGAAATATACCAAGGTCAAACAAGCCAATATTGGTAAGTATTACCTTTCTGAAGCTTTTATCTTGTCAAGATCATATTTCTCTAAGTCCACATCGACTTATGTTGAAAGTCACAACGACTTCCTTTAGTGCTATAACGATTTGAATTCATAACGATTTCTTAAGTGTCTGAACGACTTCTTTACTGTGACATCATTTGATTAAAAACAAATCGTTCTCACAACGATTCTATAAGTTATCGCAACGATTTCTTAAGTTATCATAACGATTTCTTTAGAATTCGCAACGACTTGCTCGCCGTAACAATTTCGTAAGTTATCATAACGATTTCTTTAGAATTCGCAACGACTTGCTCGCCGTAACGATTTCTTAAGTCATCATAACAATTTCTTTAGAATTCGCAATGACTTGCTCGCCGTAACGATTTCTTAAGTCATCATAACGATTTCTTTAGAACTCATAACGATTTACTTTGCGCAACGATTTCTTTAGAACTCATAACGATTTGCTTCGCACAACGATTTCTTTAGAACTCATAACGATTTGCCTTGCGCAACGATTTCTTTAGAGCTCATAACGATTTGCTTTGCACAACGACTTCTTTCGAACTCATAACGATTTGCTTTGCGCAACGACTTCTTTAGAGCTCATAACGATTTGCTTTGCGCAACGACTTCTTTAGAACTCATAACGATTTGCTTTGCGCAACGACTTCTTTAGAACTCATAACGATTTGCTTTTTGCAACGATTTGCTTTTTGCAACGATTTGTTTAGATCTCATAATGATTTGCTTCGCGCATCGATTTCTTTAAAGCTCATAACAATTTGTTAAGTGTTTCACAACGATTTCTTTGGTGAACACAACGACTTGCTTTCTATAACAATTTGTTAAGTGTTCATACTGAATCCTTCAGTAAATGTAACGATTTGCTATGACTCATAACGACTTGGTCAAACTGACTTGATCATAACGATTTCATAAGTCATATAGACAACGACTTTATGGTTTATATCGACTTGACTTTTATTTTAAAGTGTTGAGTAGTCAAAGTCTTCTGTTATCTGTCTGACTGCTGTGCATTTAATGAAGACAGAACGTTTCTCTGCATGCATACAGATGATATCTTTTCATTATCGTGCATATTCTGTCAACATCTTTTAGAACAAGCTACTTGGCATTGCTATTTTGGTGAATCTTCATATCAATGTTTACTGACAACAAGAGACAGCCTAGCTGTCTACTGTTCTAGCATTTAATATGTGCAGGGTCCTAAAGACATTCTGTCATACAACGTTGGACCATATAGACGCCAGAAGACCTTATCTCTTTGCGTGCTCAAATGGATAAAAGATTGTTGAAGCTTCCAAATGTCAAGCAGTCTAACGTCTACCAATCTAAGAGACAACGGTTACTTCAACGGCCGTATTTCAAAAGAAGATATAAATACGAGTCACGAAGCAGAGAACAAGTATCTCGCATACAAGCATTCAAATTCTTCTGCAAGAAGTCTAGAGCCAAGAATCTCATTCCTCATCATCTTTAGCTCTTCGCTCTCTGTGCTGTAATAGAATTTCTAAGAGAGCCCGTGTAGTTCTGAGAGTGTGCCTTGTTTAGATCTTTTGCTCTCAGTGCTTGTTGCTTCAGATCTTGGCTTGTAAAAGCTTGATCTAGGGGCTTGAATTCATTCTATTCTCTTTGTGGTGTTTCCCTTCGTGTGTGAAGGAAGACCTGGTGAGATCCAGGGTGATGTTTCCCTTCGGTTGTGAAGGAAGACCTGGTGAGGTATCCAGGGTGTGGTTATTCCCTTCTGGTGTGAAGGAAGACCAGTTGTGCTGGGTTGTAGTGTCCATAGGGGACTGTACCCTAGTTAGTGAAAACTTGAGTTGCTGCTCAGGGACTGGACGTAGGACTCCTAAGGAAAGGAGGTCCGAACCAGGATAATTCCTTGCGTTGTGTGATTGATTCTTTGTGGGTTTGTTGTTCATACTAACCGTTACTAACCAACATCGAAGATTGTTTTTGTGTATATTTTTACGTACAGGTGTCACCTAAATAGATTTTTAAAGACCCATTCACCCCCCCTCTAGGCTAGTCAACTGGGCAACAATATGTACTGAATTTAAATAACTATAACAATATAACAACTGTACAACGTGTCTCAAATAAAAGCACAGGTACAAGAAGAAAGGTGTAGTCCTTAAGGGGCATACCCCGAGAACTTGCAAAGCACAACTCTCAACTCACTCGGGTACAAGAGCTCACAACACTCGCTCTCACTACTGCTGATAGCACATGGTGCGACAGCCGTCTCCACAACCCGTTCGACACTGAGCTCCCGCGACGACGTGCCCCTAGCTGAAGGAAGTAGGGGGAGTAAGCCTCGTGAACAAGGCCCTGTATAGATTACCAGTCGCTCACCGGCCAGAGCAATAGAAACTCTGAAAATAGGAAACTACACTAGAAAGTTGTAAAGCGAGGAACACCTACAGCATGATACTACTAAGCAAGCGGAACAAAACAATGCAATGCCACGATCACCAACTAAGGTCGTGACACACACACGACTCCCACAGAAACCAACAGAGTCAGGCACAACATGGAAACAAGTCTCAACACACCAGCCAAGATGGGGGTCTCAGGGAGATCAGCGAGCAACAACATGAGAAGGACGTCTCACCACAAGCACGGCCACCTCAGACCTCCACAAGGTCGAGGGCCCACAAGCAGAACCACCCCGGACCCCGAACACACCACGAGGTCGGAAAACCACACACACCAGTGCCACCACAGACTGGCACCAAGGAATGGGACTACGGAATCGACCGAAGCGGAAACCACCAGAAGCACGGGCCAACAAGGCCAAACCAACGATGCCTACGGAAACTAGACACGGCCAGGCATAACCATCGTACCAGCTAGGGCAATGGATAACACTTGGAAACATTGTCATAACAATAGCAACCAAGCCACCGCCACTGGCAGCTAAGGGGAGGACACACCGGCCACTCCCTCTACTCGCCAGCCTGCCTCCTACCTCTAACCTCCCCGGAAGAGCGAGACAGAGCCGCCATAAAACACCACAAGAACACACGCACCACTGCAGCCTGGCCAAGCTGTGGTCCCATGCCTAGCACCATACGTGGCTCCAGAACCAACGCAGAGAGAGGTAGTGAGACAAAGGACTGTCTGGGCGCACCAGGAAGAAAACACCTCAACGACCTCAGCGTCCCACCCCAGACAAGAGAGCTCTACAAACGACTCGGTGTCACTGTCCAAACCTCATTTTCTCCTCTACTCTAGAGTCTGCCAACTCGGCTACCAACTCAAGCACGCTCGTAGCCCAGAGCACTCTCTCAACAGGCTCCCAAGGATGGGGGTCCCAGGCAACAGAGACAACCTCTGATTGGGACAAGCCCTCAAGTGCCAAGCACTGGGCGAATAGGTGGGGCAAGCACAACAAGAACCATGCCGAACCACTGGCTTATAACCCACGACAAGCCCAGCACGCACAGACCCTCAAGAGTGCCTTCGGCCAACCAAGGCACATACGAACAAGCCAAAACCTTGGAATACCACCAATAGCATGAAAAACCCGTCGCTCTACTAATAATCGATTGACCGCCAGTCAATCAATTATTAGACAGACGTGACCCTCCTGGCACCACTGCCAGAACACGGCCATAGAGGTGTCACCTTCAGTCACTGATAGGGCTGAACACGGTTCGATTCGATCTGGGTTGGTTCATTTTTTGGCCAACCCAAACCAAACCGAATCCCAAGGTCAACCCGAACCGAACCGATTCGGTTCGGTTTAAACCGAAGTCTAATACATATTTTATCCCAACTGCGTGCCTGCCGCGATGGTCAAGACACTGACCCCCCTGAAGGCTGGTTCAGGGTTCGAAAAATCCACCTTTGTCACGGTGCCATTTTGCCAAAAGTTTACTATTTTGACAAAAAAAAAATCTTTTGGAGGAGGCCAGTTTCAAACCCACGCCAACACAGTAATGTTCCCGCCCATGTGCTAACCAACTGTGCTATGTTTTGTTTGAGTAAATAATATACATATTATATATAATCAGTTTATTCAATTTTAGAAAATGAAAGCGAACTGAACTGCATAGGGACCCAAACCAAACCGAACCGGTCGGTTCGATTCGGTTTTTCGGTTTGAACTGAATTTTGAACAGCCCTAGTCACAGAACGCAGTGAGGTAACTTGCCGCATTCCCCTCCTGAAGGTCCTAAGGGCAAGCCAGCCCTGGGGCACACGTCGACACCCCAATCAGAACCACAGAAACACCCGAGGCACACACAGGTATTATCGCGTCCCCCTAGGCCATCACGATACCATCACGACGGGGAAGGGCACTGTGACAGAAACCCTATCGCAACAAGGAAACGTACCATGATAAGATCACGTCAGACTGCCCGACCGCGACGCCATCGCGTCGGGCCGGCGTGCCGCGACACGATCGCACCCTCTAGTGTTACGATGCGCACCGCGGTTGTGACACCAGAAAGAAGGCAGACCTGCGGGATGCTCCATCTCGAGGCCGCCCACACACCACAAACACACCACACGGGGGAGGGGAGCATGGAGAAGCAGGAAATGGTATCTACAAACCACAAGGGGCTCCCAATCCACCCGGATCGAGAAGGGTACAAGCAATCCCTACCTTCCAAGAAGAAACAAACCCATTGGGGGCCCTTCATGTTGGATTGGCCACCTCCTCCTCGCTCCACGCAAGCTCCATAATGCCAAGGACACGAGCACAGCCCTCCTCCTCACCTGAAACGCACAAAGGGGAGAGAGGGAGGCGGAGCATCGCCGAAGGGGGAGGAGAAGAGAAGGGAAAGAGGAAAAGGGAGAAGGGGTCGCCAGCCAAGGCCTTAAGCCTTCGGCACCCAAGATGCGATGGGGAGACATGTCGCGTTAAGGACCTTAATGCGATGGGTCAACACACTGAGACAAGAACGCGTCCCCCAGGGACGCCGCGACAACCCGACAAGTCGTACTGACACACCTGCCACCCTGACAGGCGTCAGACGACTGAAGTGATGGAACACTTTCACGACCCATTGACTGGGCGTGACATGAAGACACAATGGGAAAGCCGGGCACGATAAGAACGTGACTCACAAGCTGGTCGTGACAAGGATGACTATCACATCGGACACCTACGATGCGACACTAACGCGTCACCCAGCCTAGACAAGTTAGTGGTCACTCATCCAAGACACTGGATGGAAAGTCGGGAAGCTAGGTCTTATAAAGGCCCACATAGCGAAAGGCCATAGGGAGGATACAGGGTGGAGTGTAGAGGATGGAGAATGGATTTTGTCGGCGTGCAGTTGGCACTTAACACACCAACGGACATAGATAGAACAGTCCTCCTCTAAAGTGGGCTAGTAAAAGCCTTGCCTAAGGATTTTCTTGGCAAGCATTTGACTATTTACATGGCCCCCACACATACTGGAATGAGTTTCCTCAACAACTTTCCATATTTCATCATCATCTAGGCACCTAAGTAAGACTCCAATGAGACCTCTTCTGCATAGCACATTGCCAACCATAGTGTATTTCTGGGACATTCTTCTTATAGCTCTCTTTTCTTCACTATTGTCTTCCTCGGGGTAAGTTTGGTCTTTGCAATACCTAGCTATCTCATAAAACCATGGTTTCTCCTTGTCATCTAACTCTTCTTCTAACTTCAATAACATGATTTCTTTCTTTTTCTTCCTCTCTGCCTTCTTCAACATCTCCTCTTTGATCTAAAGGAAAATAGAATTTTGCACAGCTAGAATATGACATCATTGGATAAGGATGCTATCAAAATCTCTAGGATAGGACATATTGAGAGTTGAGGCAAGAGTGGCGAGAGAGTCTACTAGAAGATTTTGGTGACATGGTACATGGATGAAGATTAGCTTAGAGAATAGCTTGGCATATGCTGAGGTGAGTTCTTGATATGGCTTGAGTGTGGGATCGCGTGTACAGTACTTGGTGAGCACTTGGCGAATGATCAGCAGATTATCACCTACAATCTGCAGATGGGTAACACCATAGAAGTGTGCGGCCTCAAGTCCGGCCAGCAGAGCTTCATATTCAACTATATTGTTGGTGACAGGGAATGCCAGTTAAAAAGCCTGCAGAATGGTGACCCCTTCAAGTGATAGGAGGGCAATTCTGATACCCTTACCATGAGAATTCAGAGCTCCATCCAAATGTAATGTCCACATAGGATTAGATTGGCTAAGGGACATTAGCTCCTTATCTGGAAACTCCGAATGGATAGGATCAAATCGAGGGATAGGGTGATGAGTGAGATGTTCTGAAATGGCATAGCCTTTGATTGATTTTTTCTGAATGTAGGTGATGTCAAACTGAGAGAGAAAGTTTTGCCATCATGCTAGCCTATAAGTGATAATAGATTTTTCTAAGAGAAACTTGATAGGATTCATACGAGCGATAAGGTGGACTTCGTGAGCAAGGAAGTAGTGTTTCAATTTCTGCACTACCTAAACAAGAGCGGCACATGTTTTCTCCATTGATGTGTACCTCTGCTCATAGGGGTTGAGAAGCTTAGACAAGTAGTAAGCTGCCCTCTCCTTACCTTCTTCATCCACTTGTGCAAGGACAGCTCCTATAGAGTCTTCCAAGATAGTACATAGAGAATTAAGGGTTTTCCTGGAGTCAATGGCCTCAGGATAGGAGGATTATCCAGATACTCCTTTAATCCATCAAAGGCAGCCTGACACTTCTCATCCCAATGGAATTTGACTCCCGGTTTAGTGAGGTCGTAGTAGGGTCTACACCTCGGTGAATGTTGGGAGACAAACCAGCGAATAAATTGCAACCTCCCGATTAATCCTCGAACTTCCTTCAAATTCTTGGGAGGTGGCATCTCTCTTATTGCCTTTGCCTTATTGGGATCAATCTCGATACCCCTCTTGCTCACGATGAACCCTAGGAGTTTACCCGATGACACACCAAATACACACTTCTTGGGGTTCATTTTCAATTGAAATTCCCTTGACCTTTGCAAAACTTTAGTTAGAATCCCAGGATGCTCAGCCAATGTCTTAGATTTGACAATCAGGTCATCCACATACACCTCAATATAGATGTGAATCATGTCATGAAAGATGGCCATCATCGCTCTTTGGTAAGTAGCTTTAGCATTTTTAAGTCCAAATGACATTACCACATAGTAATATGTGCCCCATGGTGTAGTGAATGACGTCTTCTCTTGGTCCTCCTCAGCTAGCTTAATCTGGTTGTACCCTGAGAAGCCATCCATAAAGGAGAGGGTTTCATACCCAGCCATATTATCAATAAGCACATCAATGTGAGGCAAGGGAAAATCGTCCTTAGGATACGCGCGGTTAAGGTCCCGGAAGTCAATGCATATCCTGACTCTTCCATCCTTTTTCATGACTGGGACAATGTTTGCCACCCAATTAGGATAAAGTATGACTCTAATAAACTTGGTTTTGTGGAGCTTGTCGACGTCATCTTTCATTTTCAAAGCCATCTGAGGGTGGAAACGTCTTAACTGCTGCTTAATAGCGACGCTGCTTAAGTGTAAGGTGATGTTCAACAAGCGCGGGATCCAGTCCAGACATATCCTCGTAGTTCCAAGCAAATGTGTCCTTATATTCTCTAAGAACCTTAATAATTACCTCCTTTTCAGCTGATGATAAATTACTACTTATGAGGACGGTCCTAGGGTTTTCCTCGGTTCCCAGATTGATTTCTTTAGTGGTTTCTTCTACTGCAGCTGACGGTTCGTCAAATCTTCTAATTCTACTTGTGAATGCATCAGCCTAGTCCTCAAACTAATCGTTCCCTTCTTCAATTGGGTCATTGTCATCCATGATTTCATATACGCTGAACCCATCATCAATTAAGCATAACGACTCCTCACATTCTATATATGGCAATAGCAAGGGCTCTTCAATGAACTCTGGGATTGCTAAACATGCCTTGCATCTACCGGCCAGATCGGCTAGGAAACGATGAGGAACCCTCTTACCCTTGGACGTCTTCTTTTGTACTACCCCCAAACTATCACTAACTTGTCCTAGACTCTTGCTACAACTACTAGATCCTATAGAAAGGGGTGAAGGAGGATGGAAAGCAGTAAAAGAAGATCCCTGTGTGGAGGGAGATCAAGGAGGAGGAAAAACAGTAAAAGATCCCTACGTGGAGGGAGATGGGAGTCCCTGCATGGAGGGAAAAAGGAGGCCAATCATTGGACTGGGGATTCAATTTTTTTATAGTTTTTATTGATCATGAAAAGAGAATGAGGTGAGATGGTAAGCTTAGAGAGTTGGGAGATGAGCGTGTGCTCAGTTGGAGGGAGATTGTTGGGAAGAGGGAATTGGAGGGTGAGCATCTGCTCAGAGGAGTGTAGGGAGATTGTGAAGTGGGGGTGTTGGTGCCCAAGGGATGCTAAGTGAAAGAAAAAGAGGCCACGAGGTGGCCTGAAGCAGAGTGGGCACGATGCCTAAGGAGAAGAGGCCAACCCAGAGCCTGTCTACAGTGAAGCCTTCTTCATAAGGGACATCTGGCTCGCCCTCATCTATCCATTCATTTAAGAGTTGTCTTTTGCTTGTGATCACTATTGGCTTCTCCACAAGGTCATGAATTAGTGTCAGCCATTCGGGATCCCTTGGCATGAAGAGTTGATTAAGGGATATAGCAATGTCGTTCATGTCGAACCAACGGTACATTCACACTTAGGGTCGCCCATTTTTCTTAGTTTCTGGGTCTGAGGTTTTCTAAAGCTTTATATGTAACCAAGGGGGCAATATGGCATGCAAACTGACGAGCATGCACGTCTTGACATGAAAACTCAAATGTGATCACTAAAGTTTGTTGTTCATCCCCTGGATGCTATGGCCCCTTCTTGAAGTGATGGTAGAGAGACCATGTAGGTGGCTGCCTGTCAATCTTCATAGTTGACATCATGGTGGCCCAAGGTTTGGCTGACAATGCCCTCTGTTCGTAGTCTTCTTTCTTCGGCTTGTACCCCAGTCCTGCCTTGGGTCTTGTCATCCTGTCTTGCACTGCCCTGGTCCTGCCCTGCAGATACACACCCAGCCCTTTGCCTGGCTGGTACCCCGTCTTTAGCATAATTTGCCAGCCCCTGTCATTCATGATCTTGCTTCCTTTTTGTGCAATAATTGACGGTGGGGTTGGAGTTGAATGTATTGGGCTTTGTTGTATGTCGTACATGCCTAGCACTGACGTTAACAGCTGATTGCTTGGCCATATAGAAGGGACATAATTATCATTTACAGCGTCCACTTCCAAAATCATTGGTCTGCTTGTGACTTTAATGACCCGTCCCTTGTATGGAAATTTGAGGAATTGGTGAATGGTGGAGGTGACAGCACCAAGTGCTTGAATAAATGGCCAACCTAATATCATTCGGAAACTTGGGTCCATGTCCAAAATATGGAAATCTATTTCGGTGACAGAGGGACCCAACCCACCTTCAATGTGACCACTCCTTTTGGCGGCCTACTAGTGTTGTCGTAGGCGGTGACAGTGATGGAGGAGGGCCGAATTGACTATAATGTCACCCCACACAAGTTTAACGTGTCTAAGGACATGACATTGATGGAAGCTCCAATGTCCACTAAGCATTGAGACACGTGGGTTCCATTAACTTTGACGGTTAAGCATAGAGCATACCGCTGAGATTCCACAGGTGCTAGCTCATGTTCGTGGAACTCTATGGCCGGATGCTGACTCGTGGTGGTCAAGACAGAGCTAATTTGGGTGACTAGTAGGTCTTCATTCACCATCACCTTCTGAAGATACTGCATGAGGGCTTCTTGATGTACCGGTGACCTCTTAATCAGAATAGAGATCCTAGCCGGCATTTTATCTAGATGCTTTAGCAAGTCATATTGAGTCCCAAGGATGGACTCTTCAGCTGGGGCTTCTTCTTCATGTTGTTGGGGCGCTTGATCTTGATGCTGAGGCAAAACTCTGTTGAAGATACACCCACTCCGGAGCACCAATGTTTCTTTAGTCTCATCTCCCGATGTATGTATTTCTCGAACCAATGGTTTAGCTAGCGCGTTGGAAGCTGGATGGATGGTGGAGTGTTCGGTGTTGAACTTTTGGTGTGGCAGTTGGATATTTACCGCATTTGGGGGTGGTATGGAGAAGGCGTATGGTATGGGATTTGGTGTGGGGGTGGTGGTATGTAGAAAGGGAGCTTGGGAGTTAGGGGTGATAATAGGAGTGGTTGGTGGTGTGCGGAGAAGTGGGGATTGGATGGTGATGGTTGTGAGATGGTGGTGGAGGGTTGGCGTATGAGCGGGTGACTGGGTTGTGGTGGTATGGTGGTTGGGTTACGTAGAAACGGAGCTTGTGGATTGGGGTGCTATGATGTGGAGGCTGTGGGTGGTTGGCGGATGAGCGGTTGGCTTGATTGTAGTGGACATTGTGCGAGGGTTGTAAGGATGCGGAGGAACGATGGTAACGGGTTGGAAGGTGTAGGTACACAGATGAAGGGAGGTAATGAGTAGGTGGACTGTGGTATGGTGGTAGGTGGTGCTTCCATATGCCTGTCGGGCCTTCTATCTTCATGGGGAGGTGACCTGATGGCGTTGACTTGTTGAGTTGGAGCATGGTGCTTCGGAAGTGGGTTCTACACAATGCCTATGTTGGGTTGCTGCAAGGGAACTTGGGGCTGTTGTGCAGGTCGTTATGGCTGCTGCTGATGTTGTTGTGGCTATAGTTGCTGAATATTCTACATGGGTGGCCTCCTTGCCTTCATCACCATGATGTACTTTCTCATTTCCTCCTAATCAATTCTCCATTATCATTTAAATCATTAATATAATCCTTAAAATGGAAGCATGCCTCTAATGTATGTCCCGGTCTCCTATGGAATGCACAATAGCGAGAGGTATCAACATTGGGTGGCCATTGTAGCCATTCCCTCGGCAGAGTAAGTGCATTGGAGGCCATCATAACATTAAATATATCGAGTAGAGTCTCCGGCAATGGAGGATATTGGGCTCTTCTTGATCTAGGGGGGCGTCTGGGCTGTTGAGAGTCATAGCTTCCTGGTGGAGGTACTTGGTTATATTGCTGAGGGCATTGAGGAGGTGGTGGCTGTTGTTGATATTGAGGTGGAGCTTGATGGTACTGAGGTGGTGGAGCTTGCTGGTATTGGGGTATTGTTGTGGAGGTTGAGGCTGTGGAGCTAGGGTTCTTAGCATAGGAGGGTTACTGGGCCTGAACGATGGTTGTTGTGGTTGTTGTTGGTAATGTGGTTGTTGAGGCCTTGGGTTGGAGTTTGGGCGGTATGGAGTGGAGTTCGGGTCACCCATAGCACTCACTTGCTCATTATGAATAACCCCCTCAGTCATGGGACCACCAGCTTGAGGATTGCCATTGCTCTTCTTCACTGTTCTAGCTTTTGGCTCAAACATAGCCATGATAGGAGAGTCTTTCAACTATATTTGAATGTATCTAGCTCTCTCATATAGCTCTTCCATTGTAGTCAACTTATTCATAGCCAGAATGTGTCTGAATTGTGATGTAGCATTTGCAGTGATCATCTTCACTTGTTCAGACTCAGACAATGGATCCCTTAACTTCTCAGCCATTGCTCTCCACCTATTAGCTTAGTGTAGGAAGTCCTCATCCGCCTTCATTTTTTCAGCCATTAAGTCTGTAATGGACAAGGAAGGACCAACCTGGTCTCTGTACTTTTGCACAACATCAAAATCTTTCTCATCAGTAATATAACCAAGCACCTCCACCAGGGCCATAAAAGATCTTCTGAAGAGGAATGCTAGTTCTCTATTGTCATTCTGCCAGAAAGAAGACTTGTACATGAACTCTTTAATGTGGACAAAAGGATTGTCAGTGCCATTGTATTGGTGATAGACAGGCAATTTTGAGGGTGGTAGATGGAAGACTGGCATAGAAGGAAGGGCCAGTTTTAGAGAATCTTTGGGTGCTAACACCCTTTTAAGGTCTTATTCCAACCTACTCACCTTCGCCAAGAGTGCTTGGATGAGTTGATCGTATGATTGCTTGTGAGGCACCCTAGAAAAATGAGGTTGGGGTGCACTCACCTGGACAAAGTGGTTTTGGGGAGGGGCACCAGTGGGCCCAGAAGGATGGGTCAGAGCCCAAGATGGGTAAGTGGGCCTCGCCGCGGAGGGGCTTGGCCGAACAAGAGAGGGCCTCCCAATAGGACTTTGGGGGCGTGAGTGGATAATGGAGTTGGCCCGCGAGGGGATAGAGGAGGCTCAGACCGTAGGGTCTCAAGTAGTTTCAAGATGGATGACACCCATGTTTGGGTGAAGAGATTGAACCGGTTCGGGGACAGATTTCCCCTTCAAGGCATTTTGGACCTCCCAAAGTTGGGAGGGTTGAAGGTTGTTAAGGAGGTCCACTAGTTGGGACAGATTAATGGAGGCAGAGGTATTTCCAGTGACATGCCTCCGAGAGTGATGGAGACTCAAGTTGATTAGAATCCACCGCATAGACTTGCGGATTGGATTGATCAATATAATGTTTATTAGGGAGTTGTGCAAGTTGTTCATTAGAATCATAGGTCTCATCATACACCTCATCATGGTAACCCATATCTTCATATTCAACCATTCCAATTGATTTGCCTAAATGTAGCAACATGATATTAAGCACACAAAGTTTACTAACAACCAACTACTCAAACAAGTTTGTGAGAAGAAGTTAAATAACTTTTAATCAAACACTTGGGGGATGTTCACGTCCAATTTAATTGTTTCAATATGATTCAATGTGGATTTTATTGAAATGGTTTCACTCCAATATGGGTAGGTACCTAAAAGGATAATAAGAGAACTTCCAAGTTCACTAAGCACACTCCTTCTCAATGATAGGATATTCTAAAATAGGTCTCCGATGAGGGAATCCACGGGATACGGAGACTTACAGAGGCCGATGAGGATTTCCAAGTCCAATGAGACGAAATGCCCAATGGAGAGATCGTCCTCACTGAGAAAGGTGTTTGGATCCTAGGATAAGGAGGGAAGGAGGTCCCTCGGCTGAGTATGCCCTATAAATGCAGTACAATGCAAAAATGATAGAAGAACTGGCGTTCTGTGAACAGACAGAAACGCGACGAGTTTAGTCATCACACTTCAACCTGAATCATGACCGTTGAGTCGATCGAGAATCTAACAGCTCGCAGAAGCTATACGAGCCGCGACAACTCTCTCTGGTGCAGTCTATCACAGAATCGCGACAGGTCAAGCTATCACATAAAATACAAAAAGGTGACGTCTGAACACGTCACGATTTCAAAAGCAACCGAGAGTTTATATAAAGCAGTAAATCAAACAATCATGCTATATGGCCAACCAATTAGAGAAATAAGAGTCAAATGATGATGTTTTCTTCAGGTGAAAGTAAGTAAAAGGGGAGGGGAACAAGATGATGATTGTTTTTTTTAATTAAACTTTATGGGAAAAGAGCACAAACACAACTTGGTCATCACGAGGGTTCTAAAGGGAGTACCACGTGGGGTATGAGAGAAGGGGAATTATACCGTGTGGGGTACGAAAGAAGTGACACATGTGGGTGTCGAAGGGAGGGGCACACGTGGGTGCCGAAGGAGTGGTAACCAAAACTAAAGTAAAAAGAGTCCCATCGTGATCGCCAATTTGTGAACGTGCATATTACGCCACAAAGAATTAATTTAAAAAAAAGGTTTTTAAAATGAAATAGTGTGAATATGGAGGAAAAGAGAGAAGAAAAGAAGAAAAGTGCATGTGTGCACTAGAGGGAGGTGTGATCGCTAGGTACACGTGGGTACCGAAAGAGAGAGTGCGAAGGGGAGATTACTTACATTTACCCAAATATCGCGGGAGAGATGTGGTGGGTTGACTCTTATTTCTCCAACCGGCCGGCCGGCGAAGAAGACTTTAGCTTGTGGTTACCTTGCAAGAAAGATGAAACAAACAAGGGAAAGAAACAATTAGTCCAAGTTGTGTAAAATCAAATCCAAGGAAGAAAGAGAGAAATTTGCATGCATGGGCTTGAACACACCTTGTGGAGGTGGTGTAAAACCTCTTAAAAAGTGTAGGTAGAAGTAAATGATGCGATGTGTTTGATGATGACTATGGTGAAGTGAGATGAATGCACTAAAGAGAATTAAAAGAAATAAAAAGAAGAGAAGGAGAATCTTTAGGAGAGCTTCAAGCGCTACAGTGGATGAAGAGGAAGACTCCTCCTTCTTGCTCCAATGGACTTGAGAGGATGAATCAAAATCTACTCCAATTGAAGAAGACTTAAATCTTGCTTGAGGGGAGGAGGTTCTTCTCTTCAAGCTCGGGGTTTGGCTCTTCAATGCAGCAGGGCTTCGCCGTAGCACTTGGACTCTCTATTTAAAACAAAGGCCACAGGTGACCTTTTATAGGGGTAAATATGTAAATCACGATGGACACAGTGGTCACCTTTAAAGGTGAAACGCGACTGGCAAAGTCGTCACATGTAAAAGACTTCCTTACTTCGATTAGCTCTTTCTAAACATCGATTATAGTAGGTATGAAAATCGCAACGACATGGGAAGTCATGCTTTAACACTTCCAATATTGATCGAAGTCTTGCCAAATTAATAAAAGGAAACATTGAATCGCAACGACATGAGTTGTCGTGCATTTGAAAGAATCGATCTTCTTGTGGGAATCGATCTTTTAAACAATGGAAGGTTAGAAACGCGATGACCTGAGTGGATGCGAATCTATTTAGCAACAAAATCTTTCTAAAAACCATTTTGGAAATTGCCATAAATCAAAATGGAAACCCTTAAATGCGACGACTTCATTGGACACGAATATAAAGCATACCTCTAGTTGTAATAGGAACATGATATGCGACGGCATGACATGTCGTGAATAAAATTCCTAAACCACAACCATTGTGTCTGTCACGAATATTCTGGCACACAGAGGACCCCTGAAAGCCCTAGAAAAATTCCTAAAAATCCTATAAAAATCCAAAATAAATAGGAAAATCACTCAAATGATTAATTGAAGAGAGCCACTTTGAGGCATTGTAGTATAACATGAAATGTACCTAATACGTTATCAAATTTGGCGTGTCTACAGTCAATCAAAGCAAAACTTCGTATATGACGAAGTACAATCGATTACTTCTATGTAATCGATGTTCGTCCTTCAGTAATCGATGTTCTATATGAACAATTGATGTTTAAGTAGTAATCAATGTTGGTCTACAATCGATGTTTAAGGACAATCGATGTTGGTCCGCAATCGATGTTTAAGTAGTAATCGATGTTGGTCCATATTGATGTTTCTGACCAATCGATGTTGGTCAGTAATCGATGTTTGCTTCAACAATTGGTTGCTTACATGCAATCGATGTTTCCTTCAATCAATTTCTTACATGCAATCGATGTTTCACCAATCGATTGCTTCTATGCAATCGATGTTTCCTACAATTGATTGCCTTATATGAAATCGATGTGTCTCCTTTACCAATCAATTTCCTTATTACAATCGATTGCCTTGTTATATAGCAATCGATATGCCTTTTAAACACCAAATCATGGGGGCCTTGTCCTCCCATCATAACAGGACCACCTAGAGACTTAATTATGGGAAAGATTTGAGTAGTTTGTACTTGGAGCTGACCTTAGGCACATCACTTCAGGTGTTGATAGAAATGCATGGCCCAAGCTCTAAACGCTGCTGCCCCTGCTTGGAGACCAGCCCCTTCTAGCCATCAGCTTGAACATGATGCAGACCTTCTTCTTGAAGACCCGGATCAGTTTGCCCAATTTCTGAAAGGCCCCTCAGCTGAAGCCACCCCGTCCACCCCTGAGGTCGAGCGCACTACACCTTTTGGCAGCCCAGCAGCTGCCCCTGTCATGGCAAAACCGAGTCAGAAACTCACTCACCTCTCCCTCTCTTCTGATGTATCTGTCCAGCTAGAATTTTCAGACTTGTCTGATTCACCTGCACCTCCGATTAATACTTCACCTGCTGATTCAGCACCTGCTCCTTCTGAGGTGGCAGCCCTATCATCTACGGGAGTCAAGTCAGCCCCTAACCAGACTTGTGCTGCTGGTCTGAGAATGACAGCCAGGAGAAAAGAAATTGAGGGACCCATCACTTGCTTACCTATTAACGACGACAATTATGCCTGCCCATCTGCTGATTATGCTCCTGCATCTCCAGGCGGTTTTGTAGGTAATCATGAAGGAAAACCAAGGAAGGCTTTCCTAGGTGTTACAACCAGAAACACTTTCCGCAAAGTAAACTCTACAAGCTCTTTTCGGGACCGGGACTGATCCTTGGCCCGCCGGTGTATCTCTCGTTTTCATGGGCCGCTGCTTCATGCATATTTGACCCTCTGCGTAGGGAGTCTTCAGCTTGTGCCCTCGTTGTTTATGTACTCTCTTTTCATGCTTCTATATATATATAATATGTCTAGCTGCTTGCGACATCAGAGGCTCACTCCTTTGTCATATCAGTCTAGATATCACTTTAGTTATTAAAAAAAAAAAAGGATGTGTACGACAAGGGTATGGCCTAAAGGATGAAAGATTTTTGACTGTCTGTCCTTCTTGCAGACCAAGTCAATGTTAGGTATGGCAAGTATGGTTTGGGCATGGCCTATGTATAACCAGATTGGACTTTTTATCCTTTTTGTCCCTCTTGTGGGAATAAAGAAAGGGTCCTAAATGGGACCAAAGACCCCTTAAATAAGCCATATGGCCCTTCTTGGCCAAACTTTATGCCTTCTTCTTGTTCCAGAAGGCAGCTTGGAGCCTTTCCCTCTGCATTCTATTTGCCTTAACCTGAGTGGACCCAAGGGTAATCTTGGAGCTTGAGAGCCCCTTCTACCCTTCCTTAAAAGCAACTTCTAAAAAAGCTTAGAAACTTGACATAAGGGAGAACTCCAGAGCTGGAGGGATGATCCTGAAGCTTGGAGAGCTTGGAAGTTCTTCATCCTTGGACCATTGCCTCGACCTGCTGGAGCTGGACTTCAAGGAGTTCTTCTTCCGCTAAGTACTGCATCAAAATATAGAAGTGGATCTGAAGAGAAACTAAAAAAGGTAGGTTTTCTCAGGCACAAATTAAACTGCTTAATTCTTGTTTAGAAAATCCTTGATTCTTTCCATGATAGAAATCCATTTGATTGCCTCTGATTTGTCTAACTTTTGTCTGGTAAGGTGTTTAGGATTCCGTGATCCTCACACTATCATAAGACACTCTTGTTTGTCCCATTTTTGACTAGAGAGTGTAGGTTTTCTCAAGCACAAATTTAAAAGCTTATTCATGTTCTGAGCACTCTTGGATTTTTTATGGCAAGAACCTAGTGGAACACCTTTGATTTGCCTAAATGCCTAATCAGTAGAGGGTTAGGATTTCCTGAACCTCACACCCCTCGCAAGACACACCTTATTTCTGTTTGTTCTTCAGGAACATGACCCTTGTTCCTAGGAAATATGCCCAGAGTTTCTGGACCTTTCCTAGAGTAGGAACCTATTTGATTTGTCTATTGCCCCATGCATTTCCAGAACCCTTAGACTGGAAGTGCAACCTTCAAATTTGATCATGTGATGTTTCCAACAACCTCCTTGCTGGAAACCTTGTCTAAATCTCTTGTGCACCATTGAAACGCCCATTGTTGGCATCATTGGGTCTGATGCACTCTTGAGTTAACCATAGACCCTTCCTATTTCGAGTACACTACGACTTCCCTTTGTGGCACTCTTGACCAACTTTGACTGGCCCTCATGGCTCACTTCGATTGTCAACTTCGACTCCCCACTTCGACTGTCAACCTGATTAGCCCTTTCGGCCACGGTGATCTATTCTATAGAAGAGCAAACCGCATGATAGTAAACCTAAGTACCTTGTACGTGTTAAAAATGGTAAGAATTGAAGATTATCCTAATGACTCCTAATTTGTCTTGATTTCTATCCCTTGTGAGTCAATTGAAATTTCCACCTTTGAATCTACTATTCCTGAATCTGAAAGCAAAAGAAATGTATAGGAACCCTCTCAATTTTGCTTACATGACTTGATCCATCATGACTGTTTGAATCCTTGCCCATTTATACTCTTAAAGTTCCTTGTTCTGAGCTTATGATTGGCCTCTTTGATATCTTACAAGTTTGTCCTTCTTGACTCTGAATGGCCATAATGTTCTTGAATTCGGCACTACTGTTGGGATGATATCCCTGATCAAATGCTTGAGAAAATGGGGCTTGATCCGGTCTTGGGGAGGAGCACCCCGACGTACTTAATAACCTAGGGAGTATTGATCAACAAATTTGGGTGGTACTTGGCATTGGCATTCATATGTGTGAAAGATTGGAAAGTGTCTTGATATGATATGTTTGATTCATTTGCTTGACTAGATAAGTTGATTCGTTCGAAAAATGGCCAATTTCTATTCTTGTTACATGCCTAATTCGGATCATAGCTTGACTTTTGTATCATTCTTGTGACATGGTGAATAGCATGATTCACCTTAATTTTTTGTAAATGCAAGTCTTGCCAGCTATAATCATGCTTCTTGTTTGCCTAGAACTTCTGCTTGTTATCTTTAAATTTCAGCTTGTTAAAATGTAATTACTTATATGTTGCCCGCACCATGAGATATAAATCCTACTGGGCTAGTTTGCTCACAAACCTATTAACATTTCAGGTGATTAGAGCATGTTAGCATGTAGTCGACCCATTGTTTGAAGAAGCTTGGAAGCACCTTGGAGGAGTTTTAAATTTTGAATTTTGTCATGTGAGTGAATCATGTATTATACTTGTAAACCTCTGTGGTCGGATCTGTGAGGAGTGTTTTCTTTTGAAAATTAGTGACTGTACAACCCATTCAATGAATGAAAGAATCATGTTATTGTTAATCCTTGTATGAATCATGCGAAGGAGGAGCTTTTATGATTACATGAGATTGAGTCTTTCCTATTGATGAGTTTTGTCATTTGATTTAATAAAATTTTGGGCCCTAATTGTGTAGTTAAGGCTCGGCCCTTTCATCTATTTCATTTTCTTTTGACTTGAATGTCGCGTCGACTTGAGGTGTTTGGTTAAGGATTAATGTTATCAGATTATCTCCTTTCAGATAGATTTTTATTTTCTGCCGCAATTATGATACCCGAATTTTGGGGGCATGACTATAGGTGGTATCAGAGCGTCCCAGCAACCCTCGGTGCATTAGAGGTAATATCAAAATATCCCTGGAATCATTAAGAGTAAAGTCAAAGCATCCCTGGTTGGATTGAAGAAGATGCCAGATTTGTGGCTCTTGATATTAGGATGGATTAGAGAGATCTCAAAATATTGGCCTCTTCGGCTTTGATCCCTGGCTAGATAGATAGGAGTATCTGAATTTTAACCCTTGGATTCTAGAACTGGATAGGATGACATTAGAACACCTGCCATGATCTTGGATTGGATTGAGGAGCATTATTAGAAACTTCTACTGGATCCTAGGTATGACAAGAATTGATATTAGATTGTTAGTCTCAAGGTTTCAACCCTGAACCTTTGCTGGTTAGAAATGACGTCAAGCTTTAGCCTTGGATCCTAAATGGGATCTCAGTCTTGACAACTAAGAGCCCTCATGAGAACCTATAGCCAGAATGGGAAAATTTTGTCAAGAGGAATTAAGTTCCTTGTGTCTGTCCCTTGCTAGCACCCAGTGAGAGGGTGGAGCCTTGTGCTAGACCTAACCATTTTCTTTCATGAAGAAGCATTACCAGAGCTACATGTGCTATGAGCTACAGCCATATCATTTGAACCTCACTTTATGGATCTATATTCACCTAATGCTAGATGCGATAGGAGGTACTAAAAGCCACCGTCTGAATCCCAAGTTTTAGGTCCTTGATATAAGAAATCTAGGCTTTCAAAAAATTAGACATGTCCAATACTAAAATAGGACCTTTGTCAACACCTTGGGACTGGTGTATAAACTCCAAATAGGATAAGGTATGGGTTGAAATCCTAGGATGGAAACCTGACCTTGATACCCAGAGGTTGTAGGTTATCTTGAATATGAGAAGGATGTTATAGGCGATGGTAAGATTGGTAGAAGCCATGGACTAGACATATAATGTCCCTTGATAAATGTTTATAAGATCAGTAAGCTAGCAGCAAGAAGCAAAAGAGAAACTGACGATCTTGGTAATTTATTTTGAAGAAAACTTAGATGAATGTCAACTGAGGATCAATCCACAACACTCATGGACGGACTGAGGTCGGTTCAGAAGATAACCAAGGCATTACGACGAGCTTCTCAATTGCTGGAAAATACTTTGGGATCTACTAAGAAGGACTTCAAGTCCATAGCTAGAAAGAAACAGACCAACCATAGTAACAGACCCCGAAAAAAGAAGCTCAAGAAGAAGGATAAATAATTGGCCGCGTACCTAAAGGGAAGTGCTACTGTGGACGAATGGGACACAAGATTGAAGAGTGTTGGAGGAAGAATGGAGCTTGCTTGCGGTGTGGAAGTGTGGATCACAGGATATGTGATTGCCTGTAAATGAAAGGAAAAGAATCCTCAAAGAAGAACCAAATGGTCCTGAGCAGTTAGAATCATTTTGATTTTTGGAGTTGTAATCCTATTTAGAGGAAACATATAAATCTTGATACTTTTGAGAAACCTTGTTAAGACCATTATCTTCTATGGAATTGAGTAGTATTTTGATGAAGGATGTGTGCATGTATGTATGCCCCTCCAAGAAGTATCGTACCATGCAAAAGAAGATCTCACTAGTCTAAGTCTTAAGTGGGGGAGATTTGGGGATCATTTAGTGATCACAATATATTAGATCATATGAATTTGGGGACCAATTTCCTTTAAGTGAGGAAGGGTCTAATGACCTAGATTTTTAAATCCTGGAAAAATGAGGATAAATTAGTGGGAAAGATTGAGTGAGGTCTCAATCAGGATAATTAAAGTAAAGAAGTTGATAAAGGAAGTCTTAGGATGCATGGAAAATTCATAAAAGGGAAACACTGGTACTCCCTGTTGGTTATAGCTCACCAGCCCTTCGATCGGTCAAAATATAATGTAGTCAGTCGAAGCTGAACTTTAGATATGACGAAGTGAGACTTTGTATATGTCGAAATATAATGTGGTTAGCTAAAGCTGAACTTCGGATATGACGAAGTGGTACTTCGGACATGATGAAGTGAGACTTCATATATATCGAAATATAACGTGGTCAGCCAAAGTTGAACTTCAGATATGACGAAGTGGTACTTCGGATATGACGAAGTGAGACTTCATATATGTTGAAATATAACGTAGTCAGGCGAAGTGAAACTTCGGATATGACGAAGTGGTACTTCGAACATGACGAAGTGAGATTTCATATATGTCGAAATATAACGTAGTTAGCCGAAGTGGAAGTTCGAATATGACGAAGTGGAACTTCAGATATGACAAAATGAGACTTCGTATATGTCAAAATATAACGTAGTCAGTCAAAACTGAACTTTGGATATGACGAAGTGGTACTTCAGATATGACAAAGTGAGACTTCATATATATCGAAATATAACGTAGTAAGCTGAAGCTGAACTTCGGATATGACGAAGTGAGACTTCGTATATGTCGAAATATAATGTAGTAACCAAAGCTGAACTTCGGATATGACATACTGGAACTTCGGATATGATAAAGTGAGACTTTGTATGTGTCAAAATATAACGTAGTTAGCCGAAGCTGAACTTCATATATGACGAAGTGAAACTTTGTATAAAATAGAAGAAAACACAGTCAGTTGAAGTAAGACTTCGTATATGACAAAGTGAAACTTTGTATAGAATGGAAGAAAACATAGTCAGTTAAAGCAAAACTTTGTATATGACGAAGTACAATCGATTGCTTCAATGTAATCGATGTTTGTCCTTTAGTAATCATTGTTCTATATGAACAATCGATGTTTAAGTATTAATCGATGTCGGTCCACAATCGATGTTTCTGACTAATTGATGTTGGTTAGTAATCGATGTTTCCTTCAGCAATCGATTGCTTCTATGCAATTGATTGCCTTCTGTTAGATCAATGTGTCTCATTCATCAATTGATTGCCTTGTTGACAATCGATTGCCTTGTTATATAGCAATTGATATGCCTTTTAAACACCAAATCGATGGGGGCCTTATCCTCCCATATAACAGGACCACCTAAAGACTTAGTTATGGGAAAGATTTGAGTAGTTTGTACTTGGAGCTGACCTTAGGCACATCACTTCAGGTGTTGATAGAAAGGCATGCCTAGGCATGGAGGGTCTGTCCTTTTTCCAGAACAAGTCAATGATGTGTACGACAAGGGTATGGCCTGAAGGATGATAGAGTTTTTACTATCTGTCCTTCTTGCATACCAAGTCAATGTTAGGTATGGCAAGGTATGGTTTGGGCATGGCATGTGTATAACCAGATTGGACTTTTTGTCCTCTTTTGTCCCTTCTGTGGGAATAAAGAAAGGGTCCTAAATGGGAACAAAGACCCCTTAAATAAGCCATATGGCCCTTCTTGGCTGACCTTTATGCCTTCTTCTTGTTCCAGAAGGCAGCTTGGAGCCTTTCCCTCTGCATTATATTTGCCTTAACTTGAGTGGACCCAAGGGTAATCTTGGAGCTTGAGAGCCCCTTCTACCCTTCCTTAAAAGCAACCGTGGAAAAAGCTTGGAAACCTAACATAAAGGAGAACTCCAGAGCTGGAGGGATGATCCTGCAGCTTGGAGCTTGAAGCTTGGAGAGCTTGGAAGTTCTTCATCCTTGGACCATTGCCTTGACCTGCTGGAGCTGGACTTCAAGGAGTTCTTCTTCCGCTAAGCACTGCATCAAAATATAGGAGTTGATCTGAAGAGCAACCCAGAAAGATAGGTTTTCTCAGGCATAAATTAAACTGCTTAATTCCTATTCAGAGTATCATTGATTCTTTCTATGATAGAAATCTATTTGATTGTCTTTGATTTGCCTAACTTTTGTCTAGTAAGGTGTTTAGGATTCCCTGATCGTCACACCATCATAAGACTCTCTTGTTTGTCGCATTTCTAACTAGAGAGTGTAGGTTTTCTGAGTCACAAATTTAAAAGCTTGTTCATGTTCTAAGCACTCATGGATTTCTTATGGAAAGAACCTAGTAGAACACCTTTGATTTGCCTAAATGTCTGATCAGTAGAGGGTTAGGATTTTTTGAACCTCACACCCCTCGCAAGACTCACCTTATTTCCATTTGTTCTTCAGGAATATGACCCTTGGTCCTAGGAAATATGCCCAGAGTTTCTGGACCTTTCCCAGAGTCAGAACCCATTTGATTTGTCTATTGGCCCATGCATTTCCATAACCCTTAGACTGGAAGTGCAACCTTCGAATTTGATCATGTGATGTTTCCAAAAACCTCCTTGTTGGAAACCTTTTCTAAATCTCTTGTGCACCATTGAAACACCCATTGTTGGCATCATTGGGTCTGATGCACTCTTGAGTTAACTATAGACCCTTCCTATTCCGAGTACACTATGACTAGCCTTTGTGGAACTCTTGACCAACTTTGACTGGCCCTCATGGCTCAATTCGACTGTCCACTTCAACTGTCAACCTAATTGGCCCTTCCAGGCACTGTGATCTGTCCTATAGAAGAGCAAATCGTGTGACAGTAAACCTAATACCTTGTACATGTTAAAAATGGTAAGAATGTGAAGATTATCCTAATGACTCTTAATTTGTCTTGATTTCTATCCCTTGTGAGTCAATTGAAATTTCCACCTTTGAATCTACTTGTCTTGAATCTGAAAGCAAAAGAAATGTATAGGAACCCTCTCAATTTTGCTTACATGACTTGATCTATCATGAATGCTTGAATCCTTGCCCATTTGTACTCTTGAAGTTCCTTGATCTGAGCTTATGATTGGCCTCTTTGATACTTACAAATCTGTCCTTCTTGACTCTAAATGGACATAATGTTCTTGAATTCGGCACTACTGTAGGGATGATATCCATGATCAAATGCCTATGCAAATGGGGCCTGATCCAGTCTTGGGGGGAGCACCCCGACGTACTTAATAACCTGGGGACTATGGATCCACAAATTTGAGTGGTGCTTGGCATTGGCATCCATATGTGTGCAAGATTGGAAAGTGTCTTTTGTTATGTAATATGAATGAAGCACAGTGTGCTTATTTAATATGATACATTTGATTCATTTGTTTGACTGGATAAGTTGATTCGTTCGAAAAATGGCCAATTTTTATTCTTGTTACATGCCTAATTCAGATCATAGCTTGACTTTTGTATCATTCTCATGACATGGTGAATAACATGATTCGCCTTAATTTTTTGTAAATGTAATTCTTGCCAGCTATAATCATGCTTCTTTGCCTAGATCTCCTGCTTGTTATCTTTAAATTTCAGCTTGTTAAAATGTAATTACTTATATGTTGCCTGCACTATGAGATATAAATCCTACTGGACTAGTTTGCTCACAAACCTATTAACATTTCAGATGATTAGAGCATGTTAGCATGTAGCTGACCCATTGTTTGAAGAAGCTTGGAAGCACCTTGGAGGAGTTTTAAATTTTGAATTTTGTCGTGCGAGTGAATCATGTATTATACTTGTAAACCTCTGTGGCCGGATCTGTGAGGAATGTTTTCTTTTGGAAATTAGTGACTGTACAACCCATTCAATGAATGAAAGAATCATTTTATGGTTAATCCTTATATGAATCATGCGATGGAGGAGCTTTTATGATTGCATGAGATTGAGTCTTTCCTATTGAGGAGTTTTGTCATTTGAGTTAACAAAATTTTGGGCCCTAATTGTGTGGTTAAGGCTCGGCCCTCTCAGCTATTTCATTTTCATTTGACTTGAATGTCGTGTCTCCAGTATGAGTTGAGGTGTTTGGCTAAGGATTAATGTTATCGGATTATCTCCTTTCAGATAGATTTTGAATTTCCGCCACAATTATGATACCCAAAATTTGGGGGCATGACAATACGAGGTTTTACACCAAATAGGAAAGCACGGACTAAAAAAGTGTCTTCTATACATTCCAATTGTGTATCATGAGAAAACTTAACGGCTACCACTTCTATGTTGTATCTAACGTACATCTATATGAGAGATAACGGATAGAAGATGGGTTACGTGTATATAACCCAGTGTCGTAGATTATAAAAGAAACTATAGAGAGCGTAAAAGAGTTATCAAGATAGAAGAGCCCAGAAAAATATACTTTGAGAAAATTTCAAGTTTCAGAGACCGCCAAAAAGTTTTGAAGCTCCAGCATTCAAAGGTGTTCATCCCTCTTGCACACTCATCGGATTCCTCATTGAAGAGGGTCTCTTTCACAGTAAAAGAGAAGCTGCTGCTACTCAACTTCTACACATTCAAGAGCTTCCACACTGAGTATTCAAAAGCCCATCATCGTTCTACTGCAAACGACATTCCTTCTAAGGGCTTCTTTTACTGCGCTTTCATCTGTGCCATTTTTGTCTAAATTGTAGACATTCCTTCAAGCACTCTTTACTCTTGTTAAAGAGTTATTCCACTTGTGTCTGGTGAAGGCCTGTGCTCAGGCAGATTGTTCCACCCTAGTGAAGGCTTGTGGCCATGCGTGTAATTCCACATGGTAAGGGGTGAAGACCTGAGGTGTTCAGGGTGTATTGAGGACCAACTAGAGGTTTGTATCCAGTGGTGATATCTTGGCCAAGATAGTGTTGGCCCTTTTGGTACGGCAGCAAGCTAACCTAGAGGGGGGGGTGAATAGGTTTTTCTGAAATCTGAAATAGAAACTTTAAACACAGAAATTAACACTTGAAGGTTTGGTTAGTTTAGTGTGATAAAGAGTAGCAGTGCGGAAGCAAATAAACAATCACACAAATAACACAAGAGATTTATCCTGGTTCGGCCCTTCCCACATGGAAGTTCTACATCCAGCCCCCAAGCAACCTCTTGGGATTTCACTAACCAAGGGTACAGTCCCCCTTAAGGACACTACAACACCCAACACCCCAGCTGGTCTTCTTCTCTTTCCCGGGCAAGAAGGCAGCCCACTTCTCTTACAGGTAAAGAAGCCAACCTCCTGGTACAAACCCCAGTGCGGTTCTGCTAGACACTAACCCCTAGCTAGGTTAACAACTGTATACAGTCCTACAGCCGGACAAAAGTCTTTCTTAGAAAAGAAAGAACAAAGCTGAGAGTTGGAACAAATAAAAACCAACTAAAAGAACTCTCAGCAAAAGACTCTCTCCCCAGATTTACAAGATGCACACGGAAAGAGAGAGAAGAGAGGAGAAGGAGCTTGAAGCTTGAGGGCTTCAGATGCTTGAACACTTCTTCTTGGGCTCAGGCTCTTTCTCTCTTTTCTTTTGAGTGTATGTGGAGTTGAGGTTCTTCCCGGATGTACACTCTTGAAAAATCTTCAGGAAAGCTCATGCTTCTTCTTCAGCCTTGCTTCATCTTTTATATGAGCAATTTGAATAAATCCGTTGGAGTTCTAGCCGTTGCTCATCTTCTCTTTCTTCTGATAATTTGTGGTCTACGAGGTCTGCAAGCATAGAAAAAAGTGTTTAGATAAAATAGTGTTTCTGTCAAAAAGGCTCATACCTTTATGTTTCCTGATGCCACCCAGAAGTGGTAAGTAATCTCTCTTTTGTTGGCAGGAGAGAAGAGATCTAGAAAGATAAGCAAAAAGATCTCCTGTCAGAAAGATAGAGGATTACGCAAATCAAGAATATTGACTTTTTCACTAGATGCCAAAAGGCACTTTGAAATATAAATGAAATCTATGTTTTTACAAAGAAGTCTGTGTTTTACAAAGGAATCCATGTTTCACTTATCAATCCTTATGAGAGTTACAAAGGAATCCATGTTTTACAAAGGAATCCATGTTTTTACAAAGGAGTCTGTGTTTTACAAAGGAATCCATGTTTCACTTATCAAATCCTTATGAGAGTTACAAAGTAATCCATGTTTTACAAAGGAGTCTGTGTGAGTTACAAAGGAATCCTTATGAGAGTCACTTATCGAATCCTTATGAGAGCGAATCGTTATGAGAGCGAATCGTTATGAGAGTCACTTATCAAATCGTTATGGGACCAAATCGATGTGAGAGTCACTTATCAAATCGTTATGGGACCAAATCGATATGAGAGTCACTTATCAAATCGTTATGGGACCAAATCGATATGAGAGTCACTTATCAAATCGTTATGGGACCAAATCGATATGAAGTCACTTATCAATCGTTATAGGACCAATCGATGTGAGAGTGAATCCTTATAGCAGTGAATCCTTATGAGAGCGAATCCTTATGACAGTGAATCCTTATGGCACTTTGTGACTGAAATCGATGTATATTGAATGGACATCGATTTATCTGTTTAGTGCAAATCATTACAGAATAATGTCATAAAATTATATTAGAAAATCATGATATTTAATTTATTATTAGAAAATTCATGGTATTAAATATATTTAATATTCAATTAATCATGTAAATTTATATTTATTAAGAAAAACATGATATTAAATATTTTTAATAATAATTAATTAAACATAATTTTGTTATCACCAAAATAAAAGGGTAAAATATAGGAGTGGTTCAACAATCTCCCCCTTTTTGGTGATGACAAAATTTATGAGAATTTTCTGGCAAAAATATGTAAAGCATAGAAAATACAGAAAATTCACAGATAATGCATACCATGCATACTCTCCCCCTTTTGTCACAACCAAAAAGAAGGTTTTTACCATTGCATTCTCTCCCCTTTGTGAAAGAAATTCTTACCATTGAGGGGTTCAACAATGATGACATAAATGAATAACTCCCCCTTAGTCTGTGCTCCCCCTGAATGAGAGACTCCACCTGAATGAAACTTGCAAATAATTGTTAGTAATAAAGACTAATTCATTTTTTGTGACTACTCTTTCTTCAGATGTGATTGAATGAAGAATCTGCAGTCACTCCTGCCTTGAGCATTCTTGGTTTTTGATGCTCCAAGGCTAACCTGCAAATACATTACTCAGAGGTAGGTACCCAAATCTTTTTGGGTCCTTGATGGTTAGATGCATGAAAATAACCTTTAGGAATCCAAACTAAGTGCTTAGTTGTGCAGGTGTTCACAGTGTGTCCTAGTTTATTGCAATGAGAGCAGCAATGAATATAATTTGTTTTGCAGTTCTTATTGCCTTTGTGATGCATGATTTGAACATAATTTTAGAAACCTTTTTCTTTTGATAAAGCTTTTTCTTTTGATAAAGCTTGGTTGTTTCAGGTTCCTTTTTTCTGAGGCATTTGGTTTCTTTTACAAATTTTGGTAAAGGATATTTTCCTGAGTTTATTACTGTTTCCTTTTTCTGGAGTGTATACCCAGCCCCTGTTTTGTCATTTCCCGATTTTGATCCTTTTAAGCATAGGGCTAAAGATGTTTTTCCTTTATTAATTTTTCTAACTGATTCTTTTAAATAAGATTTTCTTCAGTTAGAGTTTTCATTTTTCTTCTAACTCTATCTTCTCATTATCTTACTTTTTAAATCTTCATTTAAAAGTAATTATTATCTTTACATTCTTTTAATTGATCTTCTAATTGTTCCATTTCTGATTAAGATCAGAATTATGTTTTCAAACAGTAAGGTTGCTCTTGAGATTTTTTATTCTTTTAACACACCTATGCTTATCATACAATTCATTAAAGACTTCTTCTAAGTCTCGGACTCTGACCCTGAATTGTGCAGAGTCAAAAGAAGGTTCAGAGAGTACTCTCATTTAGTCCCACCATGAGGGCTAGATTTACCTGCTGCCCTTTTCGGAATCTGAGCTTGATGATTCTGGTTTGTGACCTCATCATTTTCCCAAGCAGCCGCCATGGCTCTTCTTTTGAATTTCTTGTGCTTCTTTTTGGGTTTTTTCTGGTTGACCAGTCTTCTTTAGTTTAGGACAATCTGGTCTTAGATGTCCAGTTTTCTGCATTCATAGCAGACTGGTTCTTTTTCTTTTCCTGTCTTTCTTTTGAATCTTTTTCGATCCAATTTTCTTCTTCTTGAGAATTTTCTGAAGCTGGACAGTACTTCATCTACGTCACTGTCTTCAGAATCTGTATTTTGGAACTAGAAGAAGAAGAAGTGGAAGGAGCAGCTGCAACTTTAAGAGCATTAGTACATTTTTTCTTAGATGAGCTTTCAGATAGTCGCTCCATATTTATTTCATGTGCCATGAGAGAACCTATTAAATTTTCAATCGACAATTGTTTAATCATGGCCTCTTCATAGCATTACTTTAGGTGTCCATGAAATGGTTAAAGACCTAAGTATCTTTCTAACATTTTCTCATCAGATAGGTTTTTTACCAAGAGAGCTTAAACCAACTACTATGCTTGAAAATCTATTATACATCTGAGTGATATTTTCATGTGGAAGCATTTTAAATTGCTCATATTGAGAGCAACAAATGTCTATTCTAGTTTGTTTTACTTTCTGTTCCTTCATAAGTTATCTGCATTTATCCCACATTTCTTTGCAGATCTGCATGCAGAACACTCTACTAATTCCTTTTTGGATAAAAGCACAAACATAAATAGTTCTGGCTTTAAAGTTTAGAGATAATTTATTCTTATCAGCTACTGTACTGGCAGTAGTACCTTCAGCAGGAACAACAAAAAAATCACCTACCTCTATACCTGCCACAGATCAAGTCTGTGCCTCGAATAAAGCATTCCATTCTCATCTTCCAGTATGGTAGTCCTCTCCATCAAAGAATGGAGGTCTGGTGACTGATTGACCTTCAGCATATCCTTGAGCTGCCATGGATCTTTACTCTAAGATCGTTGGATCTTCTTTGAAAGTTCAGAGACTCGCTTTGATACCACTTGTTGGCCCTTTTGGTACGGCAGCAAGCTAACCTAGAGGGGGGGGTGAATAGGTTTTTCTGAAATCTGAAATAGAAACTTTAAACACAGAAATTAAACACTTGAAGGTTTGGTTATTTTAGTGTGATAAGAGTAGCAGTGCGGAAGCAAATAACAATCACACAAATAACACAAGAGATTATTTATCCTGGTTCGCCCTTCCCACATGGAAGTCCTACATCCAGTCCCCAAGCACCTCTTGGGATTTCACTAACCAAGGGTACAGTCCCCCTTAAGGACACTACAACCCCAACCACCCAGCGGTCTTCTTCTCTTCCCGGGCAAGAAGGCAGCCCACTTCTCTTACAGGTAAAGAAGCCAACCTCCTGGACAAACCCCAGGCGGTTCTGCTAGACACTAAACCCTAGCTAGGTTAAACAACTGTATACAGTCCTACAGCCGAACAAAGTCTTTCTTAGAAAAGAAAGAACAAAGCTGAGAGTTGGAACAAATAAAAACCAACTAAAAGAACTCTCAGCAAAAGACTCTCTCCCCAGATTTACAAGATGCACACGAAGAGAGAGAGAGAGAGAAGGAGCTTGAAGCTTGAGGGCTTCAGATGCTTGAACACTTCTTCTTGGCTCAGGCTCTTTCTCTCTTTTCTTTTGAGTGTATGTGGAGTTGAGGTTCTTCACGGATGTACACTCTTGAAAAATCTTCAGGAAAGCTCATGCTTCTTCTTCAGCCTTGCTTCATCTTTTATATGAGCAATTTGAATAAATCCGTTAGAGTTCTAGCCGTTGCTCATCTCTCTTTTCTTCTGATAATTTGTGGTCTACGAGGTCTGCAAGCATAGAAAAAGTGTTTAGATAAAATAGTGTTTCTGTCAAAAAGCTCATACCTTTAGTTTCCGATGCCACCCAGAAGTGGTAAGTAATCTCTCTTTTGTTGGCAGGAGAGAAGAGATCTAGAAAGATAAGCAAAAAGATCCTGTCAGAAAGATAGAGGATTACGCAAATCAAGAATATTGACTTTTCACTAGATGCCAAAAGGCACTTTGAAATATAAAGAAATCTATGTTTTACAAAGAGTCTGTGTTTTACAAAGGAATCCATGTTTCACTTATCAAATCCTTATGAGTTACAAGGAATCCATGTTTACAAAGGAGTCCATGTTTTTACAAAGGAGTCTGTGTTTTACAAAGGAATCCATGTTTTCACTTATCAAATCCTTATGAGAGTCCAAAGTAATCCATGTTTTACAAAGGAGTCTGTGTGAGTTACAAAGGAATCCTTATGAGAGTCCTTATCGAATCCTTATGGAGCGAATCGTTATGAGAGCGAATCGTTATGGAGTCACTTATCAAATCGTTATGGGACCAATCGATGTGAGAGTCACTTATCAAATCGTATGGGACCAAATCGATATGAGAGTCACTTATCAATCGTTATGGGACCAAATCGATATGAGTCACTTATCAAATCGTTTGGGACCAAATCGATATGAAAGCACTTATCAAATCGTTAGAGGACCAAATCGATGTGAGAGTGAATCCTTATAGCAGTGAATCCTTATGAGAGCGAATCCTTATGACAGTGAATCCTTATGGCACTTTGTGAACTGAAATCGATGTATATTGAATGGACATCGATTTTTCTGTTTAGTGCAATCATTACAGAATAATGTCATAAATTATATTTATTAGAAAATCATGATATTTAATTTATTATTAGAATTCATGGTATTAAATATATTTAATATTCAATTAATCATGTAATTTATATTTCTTAAGAAAACATGATATAAATATTTTTTAATAATATTAATTAAACATAAATTTGTTATCACCAAAATAAAAGGGTAAATAATAGGAGTGGTTCAACATATAGTGGATATCTCAAGGGTTTCACCTTGAGGGCTGGACGTAGGAGTTGAGCTTGGTCCAACTCTGAACCATATAAATAGTCGTGCAGTGGGTGTTTGTCTTTATGATCATTGCATGCTAGTTTATCTTTCTGACCCTTGCATTTACTTATCCGTCTTTACTCAAACTCATCTTAAGCATTACATTAAAGCTTGATAATAGAGAGAAAAGATTTAAGCCTGGACATCTTTAATGGTGAAGGTCACTCTATTAACAGACCACCTCTTTTTGATGGAACTGATTTTGCTTATTGGAAAACTCGTATGCAAGTTTTTCTACAAGATCAAAGCTATGATCTATGAAGCATAATAGCAAAAGGAGATATAAAAGTCACCCTCAAGGAAGGAACATTAGAGTTCTTCAAGGAAGACAAAGAAAAATTATCCTTAAACATAAGAGCAAGAAACATATTTTGCTGTGCTATCTCAAGAAAAGAGTTCAATCGTGTTTCGACTTGCAGCAGTGCCAAAGAGATATGGGACAAGCTCATTTTAACCCAACAAAGGTGGACATTTTGATGGCCAAGTTCGAAAAATTCAAAATGGCATCCAAAGAAACCATCTCCAAAATGTATGGAAGATTCACATACATCACAAATGGTTTGAAAGCATTAGGTAAAACTCTTCTCACCTATGATTTAATTAGAAAATTACTTCGCTCTCTTTCTACCTTGTGGATAGCCAAAGTGACGGCCACTGAAGAAGCAAAAGATTTGAAGAGGCTGAGCATATAAGAACTGATTGGATCACTCGTGGCACATGAGTGCCACATTAATCAACAAGATGAAGGCACATCCAAAAGAAACATAAACGCAATTCAAGTCAACAAAGAAGAAAGTTGTTCTGGAGAGGAAACTCCATGCCAAGCATCTCCAAATGATGAAGACGAGTTGGCTATGCTATCTAAAAGGATACAACGCATTCTACAAAGAAGGAAGAATAAATTTGTCACCTCAAAATTTGGTAAGAAAAGATTCAAATGAAGAAACTCCTGGAAAAAGTCAAGTTGTTTGCTATGAATACAAGCAATCAGGGCACATAAGGTCTGACTATCTTAATATGAAAAAGAAGGAAGACTATGACAAGAACAAAGGGAGAAATCTGATGATCAGTTCATCCCCATATAATTTCATGAATTATATATCTATTTTGGTGATTAACAAAACTTCAATAAGTGTCATCTAACAAGTTTCATGAAGCTTAAGGGAGAGCGACTCGAGCGTGGGACTAGCTCTTTGGAGTTCACTTGTGACATTTTGTGATTCATAGTATGTATTGTAAGGCAGTGTATTAGAATTATCATGTAATCATGGACAAACTATGTATTTTATTTTAGCACTTCTTTTATGTGGATTATGTGGACTTTAGATATTTAAATTGTTACATGAATCATGTATGTTAAATGTGGATGATGAGATGAATGAAAGACATGGTTCTTTACTTCTGCTACTCTGTATTTATATTTGTGTATATCTCAATCGTATGTAAGTGTTGGGTAAATGTCCCGCTGTGACATCGTTCATATGCCGACGTGGGTTGGTAAACCGTACGGTATAATGAGGGTCGTCACAGAGATTTGGTATCAGAGCGACCATTGAGATTATACATAAATATACATGCATCATCATCTTCATTACATGCTAAGTCTACATAGGAATGTCCACATGTGTAGAATTGATTAATAATGAATGATAATAGATAAGAAAATGGTGGTAGGAAATAAATTAACGTAGCTCTAATAGTGGCTGAAATTTATTGCAGCCATGGCTTCGAGAGGTAGGCGTGGCGGAGCACCGGCCATGAGGGCGAGCTGAGACGTGAGGAGCAGGCGGAGCGCAGGCCCCCGGACGCAGGGTCCTGTACTTCCCCCACCGCCCACGTGGATTATGGAGTGTTCATGAAAGGTCTTGTGCAAGCCATGCAGACGCAGCCTCACACTCAGGCTGCACTCCAAACCAGTTGGAGGCTCAGGTTAGCATAATTAATTCAAGTATAGTCTGTTTTATTTAATTGTATGATGTTATTGAAGGTGTATTATTGTTGTTGGATGTAGCAAGCTCAAGTTCCAGCTCAGGACATGGGGGACCTTCCATCATGGAAAGATTCAAGAGGATGCTGCCACCCTCTTTTAAGGGGGAGAGCGATCCATTACTAGCTGAGAGTTGGATGAGGAAGATTGAAAAGATCTTTCGAGCTATTAGGTGCGCGGATAGCCACCTATATGCTTCAGGTATGTGTTAGTTTTGTATGTTTGTATGTTCTATTAAGTTAGATTTGTTTAGATGGTGCTTATGAACGGTGTACTGCAGGAAAGAGCTGATGTATGGTGGGCTTCATTACTACGTACACGGTTTGAAGACGGCGCAGTTGATGTTGCTTGGGATGAGTTCGTGAGGCTCTTTCGGGCCAAGTTCGTCCCCGAGTATATTCAAGATCGGATGGAGCAGGAGTTCCTCTCTTTGACTCAGGGCTCCATGACCGTGCTAGAGTATGAGGCAAGGTTTGCAGAATTATCTAAGTATGCACCTCATATCGTGACAGATGGGCGCAGGAAAGAAAAGAAGTCGTGATGGGACTCAAGCCATCACTGAGGACGAGGCTAGTGCGTTCGATCATCGCACTTGGATGAGGCACTTAGTGTGCTTGCAGACAGGAGGGTGAGATGGAGCAATACCTTGAGAGAGAAGAAGCTTCGCAGAAGAGGCCTACAGCTACGTTCCAGCGACAGGACAAGAAGAAAGCAGCAGTGTACCAGACACAGCAGTGATCAGTAGCAGTCGGCAATGCTCAGGTACCCTCTGTACGTTCCCTGGTGTGAAGAAAGAGTGTCCCCTGTGTGGGAAGACACAGTGGTTCCGAGTGTGGGATGATTACGGGAAAGTGCTTGAAGTGCGGAGTAGTGACACAAGATCAAGGATTGTCGAGGCTTCAGCAAGGAGTCCAGCGCGGAGCGCCAGCCCCAACAGCGGTAGCGGCAGTAGTGCCAGCTACAGGAAGACCGGAAGGCCTGATCCCCAGCTCGAGTGTCTGCTTTAGCGCGCGAGGACGCGAGCAGGCAGAGCATGTCACTGAAGGTACGGTTTTACTTCTAGGTGTGCACGCTCGGGTTTATTTGATACGGGTGCTACTCACTCGTTCATTTTCGAGCGGTTCGCTAGGCTGTTAGCCCTAGAGTCAGGCATAGAGCTGAGGATTTAGAGGTCCCTTTGTCTGTGCACACCCCTGCGGGTACGGTATCGACTAGGAAGTGCATTCCATCGTTACCTGTGTGCATTGAGGATAGAATCCTAGAAGGGTGTTTCTTCTTGCTAAAGATGAAGGACTTGATGCTATTCTTGGTCTGGATGGCTAGAGGAGCACTATGCGTTAGTAGATTGTCGTGGGAAGAGGATTGTTTTCCGTTCCTGGTGAGGACGAGTTCTCTCACCTTGCCAAGGAACTTGGCGGGAAAGTTAGTCATCCTTGCCATGAAGGCGATGCGCATGGTAAACAAGGGTTGTGACGCTTTCTTGCCGGCGTGGTATTAGTACCAGAGGCTGATGAGTCACCTACTCTTGCAGAGATTGAGGTAGTGCAGGATTTTCCAGACGTCTTCCTGATGATTTGGTCTGGATTGCCACCGGATAGAGAGGTAGAGTTCACCATAGAGTTGCTTCCGGGCACCTCTCCTATCTCGAAGGCTCCATATCGGATGGCACCTGCGGAGTTAGCCGAGTTGAGCAGGCAGTTGCAAGAGTGCTAGATAAGGGATTTATTCGCCCTAGTGTTTCCCCTTGGGCGCACCTGTATTATTCGTCAAGAAGAAAGACGGGCTTAGGTTATGCATTGACTACAAAAAGTGAACCAAGTGACTGTGAAGAACAGGTATCCCTTAACTCGTATTGATGATTTTGTTTGACCAGTTGCAAGATGCATCAGTCTTTTCTAAGATTGATTTGTGATCTGGTTATCATCAGTTGAGGATTCGGAGTGAGGATGTGTCCAAGACGGCATTCAGATCCGTTATGGACATTATGAGTTTTTGGTTCTTCCTTTCGGATTGACCAACGCCCCTGCAGCGTTCATGGATCTCATAAACAGGGTGTTTAGGCCGTATCTAGATAGCTTTGTTGTGGTGTTTATTGATGATGTGCTGGTCTACTCTTCGGATGAGGCCACACACCGTCAGCATTTGAGGGTAGTATTAGAGGTCCTCCGTGAGCACAAGTTGTTGCTAAGTTCAGCAAGTGTGATTTCTGGTTGCGCGAGGTTCATTCCTCGAGCATGTTCTCTCCAGTGCTGTGTTGCAGTTGATCCAGCAAAGGTCCAGGCAGTTATGGATTGGGAGACTCCCAAGACCCCTTCGGAGATTCGTAGTTTTGGGTTTGGCTGGTTACTATCGGTGATCATTGAGGGATTTCATCCATTGCCGCCCCATTGACTCAGCTCACCAGAAAGGGAGTGAAGTTTGTCTGGTCTGAGAAGTGTGAGAGTGTTTTCAATTGTTGAAGACTAAGCTCACGTCAGCTCTGGTGTTAGTCTTGCCGAGCGGTGTAGAGGGTTTTGCTATCTACACGGATGTGTCTTGGATTGGCTTAGGCTGTGTGCTAATGCAGCAAGGAAGGTTAGTGGCTTATGCTTCTCGTTAGTGAAGAAGCATGAGAAGAACTATCGACTCATGATTTGGAGCTCGCAGCAGTGGTTCATGCACTAAAGATCTGGAGGCACTATCTTTATGGTGTCAGATTTGAGGTGTTTACCGACCACAAGAGCTTGAATCTTTTCTCCCAAAAGGAATTAAACCTAGGCAGAGAAGATGGATTGAGTTCTTGAAGGACTATGACTTCGACCTTCAGTATCACCCTGGGAAGGCGAATGTTAGTGGATGCTCTGAGTAAAAGAGGCCATATCTCCAGCAGGACTGGAAGATGTTGGAGGATGCGGCTTGCGCTTTCTGAGTAGAGCCATCGCTATGCCAGGCTTTTGTAGCTCAGTTATCTCTTAGGTCCTCGGTTTTGGATGAGGTGATCGAGCAACAGAAAGCCGACCTAGACTCTTAGAGTTAGGGGACAAGGCAGGCATTGCTCGTGATGAGGACGGTGTGATTAGATTCCATCACCATGTTTGTGTCCCTGATTTGGTAGATGTCCGTGAGCATGTGTTAGCAGAGGCTCACAGGTCGAGAGTTCTATTATCCGGGTAACACGAAAATATACCAGGATTTGAAGAGGTCCTTTGGTGGTCTGGCATGAAGAGGGATGTAGTGGATTATGTGTCCGGTGTTTAGTATGCCAGCAAGTGAAGGCCGAGCGACAGCGACCATCCGGCCTTATGCAAAGGATGGAGATCCCAGTGTGGAAGTGGGAAGCGTTCACTATGGACTTTGTTCGGGTTTGCCTCGATCTAGAAGGGGCAATGACTCGATTTGGGTAGTTGTAGATAGATTCTCGAAGACTGCGCATTTCTTACCATGAAGAAGAAGCAGTCGGTTGAGAGCTTAGCTAGATTGTATGTTGTAGTGTGGTTAGATTGCATGGTGTGCCGAAGTCGATCATTCGGATCGAGATCCGAGATTTACTTCGAGGTTGTGGAAGGGTCTTCAGCATGCGTTAGGTTCGAAGCTGAAGCTCAATTCGGCGTTTCATCCCCAGGCTGCGGGATCAGTGAGAGGACTATCCAGACGCTCGAGGATATGTGAGAGCGTGTGTACTGGATTGGAAGGATGATTGGGGAGCGTCTTTACCTAGTGAGTTCGCATAAAAACACACTTTCATGCGAGTATGGTATGGCTCCATTTGAGGTTGTATGGTAGGCCTTGCAGATCTCTTTATGTTGGGAGGAGACTGGTGATAGGCAAGCTGATCGGTCTGGAGTTAGTTCAGGAGACTTCGGATAAGGTCCAGCTTATCAGGAAGAGGCTTGGTGCGGCGCAGGTAGGCAGAAGAGCTACGCCGACAACAGAAGGAAGGATTTTGAGTTCGAGGTGGGTGAACATGTCTTCTTGAAGAATCACCTACTCGTGGTTGCGTCGGATTTGGCAGGCATAGTAGTGAGCCCTAGATTTCATTGGCCCTCGAATTTTGCTGCATTATTTTATTTCGTGTAAATAATTCATGTTTGTGTATGCATAGATGTACATATCTACGTATGTATTAACTAGTTATACTTATGTGTGCATGTGTACATTAGTTGTAAATAATGTATGAATTGCATGGAGGTAGTGTGTACATAATAATACATATGTAGGCATGTACATAGGTATAAGTTAAGCATGGTTTCTGTATGTTTTGAGTTCTGGCCGAAGGACCCAATTGGCGTCCACATGGAGGACGTCCATTCTGAGTCAGCGTCCACCTTGATGGACGCCAATATTAAGCCAACGTCCATGGATGTGGACGTTAAAATCTCTGACCTGCATGCGTTGCAGACCCCGAAACTCCGGGGCAAGCAAGCCCAGCCATTGGGGAGATGTCCCCAACGGTAGCAGGCGTTACATCACCTCTCCGGGGTTCCCAAAACCCTCTCTATAAACACACCCTCTACACAGACAACCCCTCTTGACCTCTTTCAAGAGAGCCATTGGGGAGATGTCCCCAACGGCTAGCAGGCTTTCACATCACCTCTCGGGGTTCCCCAAAACCCTCTGCTATAAACCACCACCCTTCTACACCAGACAACCCCTCTTGACCTCTTTCAAGAGATAGAGAAAACCCTAGCTCGGAGTTGCATAAAGACTGAACTTTGGAGGCTTCAATCCGGCGATTCAAGGCTTCATCGGCGACCTACTGCATCAGGAGGGTAGCTGGAAACATCGGGGAAGACTTCCCCAACCGCGGTTAGCTTCTACACCAACCTAGAACCCGGAGGAGAGCATTTGTGGAGGCTTCTTGGGACTGCCCAAGGAGAATTCACCACCATCTTGATCCCTTTGGAGACTTGTTTAAAGGCAAGTAACCCTCACATTTCGTCCATGTAGATGTCTAGTAGGGTTTTGTTATTTTTACAGATTTTAGATCGAGTCCTGGATCCCCCATTCTTCTTGTATTGGAGCTCGGGTCTGTATTTCTGCACAGACTGAACTTGACGGCAAGATCCATGCCGTCAAGATCTTCATTAACGGTCAAGGATGTTGCCGTTAAGCTCCATTAACGGCCAGACTATGTCGTTAAGATCGTCAGGACAGAACAGTGAGCTGTTCTCTCCTTCTATATGATAATTTTTCGAGGTTCTCGCATGAGGATATATGGTAACCGTACTATGATATGTATTATGAATGGTGGTATGTGTGGTGAGGTCCTTACAATTTCTGAAATTGGTATGAAGGGTGTCATTTATGAAAAATGCATGTATGATAAAAAATCCTAGATCATGTTAGTTTCTGTTTGTGCAACTCGTGAGGAATTTGGGTGCCCTAAATTTTATGAACTATGTGTGTAGGGTCAGTCTGTGCCCTGCAATTTCTGAAATTTCTCCATGCTCGTATGATTTACTGTAAATTTCTGTTCTGAAAAAAAAACATGTGTAGGGTTTGTGAAATTTCCAGTAAATTGTGTGTTGTGTAATAAATCGGGGGAAAATTCCTGTGATAAGTATATGTTGGGTTCAGGGTTGAGGTCTGTTGAATCTGCTATTCATTGTGTGTGTTGGTGTGGAATTGAATTATGGATAATATGAGGCTGAATGTTTCAATTTCTGAAAAATATATGTTAACTCTAAAAAATATGGAAATTTTCATGTAAGATTATAAACCTGAAATGAGTATGTGGTTAAATTTTCATGCTATTCTGATGACTGCAAAGTGTGTTATGAAAATTTCATGTGAAAGATGTGATAAATGCATGTTATCATGAATATGACTTAATGATGTGTTTTTCCAACCTGATTAATGCAAGTTAGTGAATATTAATCCATGTTATCAGTACATCATGCTAGGAAAATAGAGCCATATGTGTGAGAGAGAGAATGAAAAGGTATGAGGATGTCTTGTGTAAATGTGTACTAAATCGGTATGCGTAATGTGTAAGACTGTGCCAAGTGTGATACAGCTTCCATAGAGGGCCGTGGAACCGTACCATGGAAAAGTCCCCATGGAAAGGTTCAATGTGTTAAGATCCTAAGGGCATTAGGAGAAATCCTGGAGGTGGACAAGTACCACTAGTTAGGGTGGAGACTTGTTCTCCCGGTCTGCGCAGTCCAAGAGTCGTCACTGAATTGCCTAGGTGCGTCTATGGGTATGTGTGTGATGTGTAGTGTCCTTCTAATGGTGGTTTGGACTATAGTCACGGCACTAAAGTGTGAAAAATGTGAATGTGTACATGTGTAAGTCGTGTAATGTGAACATGTGTAAATGTGCAATGTGTAAAAAAAGTGAACTATGTGAATGAGGAAATTGTGCAAACATGTGAAACTAATGTGTTAGATGATGAAATGGTGATCCATGATATGTTAATGTTAAATGTGTCATAACAGCAACCTAATTGTAGTTATGAAAATGTTTTACATGTGTACAAATGCGTAGAACTCATGCTAGTAGCATTTCTTGCTTATGTGTAAACGTTTCCATGTTTAAGCGCCACCATGACATAGTTAATTGAGATTGTAGCTCTCATGTGATTGGTTGAGTTTCTAATTCATGTCAAAACAGCAAGCTAAAAGTGTATAAAACGACAATGTGCATGTGCAAGAATGTGTAGAAATCATGATAGGAAGGTCTCCTTTCATGTATGTAAGCACACCATGTTTGGTTGCTCTCATGTTTTGCTTAATCGGAGGTAAAACCTTTATGTGATGGAATAAGTAGAAAGCATGTGATAGGACGTTATTTTGGAAAATCTGAAATCATGAACCATGTGTTTAATTTGGTAGAATTACCATGATAGGTTGTCTCTTATTGATGTCAAGCATGCTACATGTTTGTCTTGTGACTTGGGATGAAAACCTGCTATGATATATGCATGTATGATATGTGTGGTGTTATTTGCTGAGTCTTTTAGACTCATTACTTGCTTCGGCGTACAGGTTTAGTTGGTGACGCTACACCATTAGAGGAGGCATGTGGAGAGCGACTCCGAGCATGGAGACTAGCTCTTTGGAGTTCACTTGTGACATTTTGTGATTTCATAGTATGTATTGTAAGGCAGTGTATTAGAATTATCATGTAATCATGGACAAACTATGTATTTTACTTTAGCACTTCTTTTATGTGATTATGTGGACTTTAGATCTTTAAATTGTTACATGAATCATGTATGTTAAATGTGGATGATGAGATGAATGAAAGACATGGTTCTTTTACTTCCGCTACTCTGTTTTATATTTGTGTATATCTCAATCGTATGTAAGTGTTGGGTAAATGTCCCGCTGTGACATCGTTCACTATGCCGACGTGGGTTGGTATAACTGTACCGGTATAATGAGGGTCGTCATAGGCAGTCCGAGAGAACTATTCAGACGTTGGAGGATATGCTTCGAGCTTGTGTTTTGGAGTGGAAAGGTGATTGGGAGCGCCACCTAGCTCTTGTGGAATTTGCTTATAATAACAGTTTCCATTCGAGCATAGGTATGGCACCTTTTGAGGCTTTGTACGGGAGACCCTGTAGATCCCCGTTGTGTTGGGAGGAGTCAGGAGATCGGCATCTGGTTGGACCAGAAGTGGTGCAGGAGACTTCAGCGAAGATCCAGATGATTGTGCAGAGGTTAAAGGCAGCTCAGGATCGTCAGAAGAGTTATGCGGATACAAGGAGGAAGGATTTGGCATTCGAGGTTGGAGACCATGTTTTTCTCAAGGTATCGCAAACTAGGGGTGTAGTGAGGTTCGGAAAGAGAGGCAAGATGAACCCGAGGTTCATTGGTCCATTTGAGATTTTGAAGAGGATCGGGAATGTGGCATACCAGTTAGCTTTGCCACCATCTTTGGCAGTAGTGCATCCAGTGTTCCATGTATCCATGCTGAGGCATTATGTTAGAGACCTGGCCCATGTGATTAGTTATGAGCCAGTGCAGTTCCAGCCAGACTTGTCTTATGTAGAGCAGCCGGTAGAGATTCTGGATTGGAAGGTGCAGGAATTAAGATCGAAATCTATTCCATTTGTGAATGTTCTATGGAGGAACTTCTCACGTGAAGAAGCGACGTGGGAGCTTGAAGAAAGAATGAAGAAGCTGTATCCGTCCTTGTTCGGTGAGTATTCTAACTCAATCTTCGAGGACGAAGATTATTTTTAAGGGGGAGAGGATGTAGTGCCCTAGAAAATTTTTCTTCAATTTATTTTGCAAATTGCATGTTTATTTCTGCATGAATTTTGAATGCTGATCTGTGTGGAGTTTGGCGTCAACATTTCTTGGCGTTAAGTCCTGTTAGCGGCAAGATCGCCTACCGTTTATTTTCTGTTAACGACATATTCTTGTGTCATTTATTATTTTTTGAATTTCTTAATTTTTTGGGCAAGTCTGTAAATGACATCATCGATGGACGTTTACGTGGAGGCTGACGGCATCTTATGTTGACGTTAAGCTGACTTGCCTATTTTTGATATTTCCGTTCGGGGAAAGAGAGATCGGCCATTTCTAGGGGGTTTTAATGTGATGATCCGAGAGTTTAGGATCGGAGGGTCAGGATTTAGGCTGGCCATTGCATGGGAGGTCTTTATAAGACTAGATTCGTGATGGAAAGGGGTTTTTCACTCTGGTTTCTGGAGGAGAGAAAGAGGGCCGAGAAAGAGCGATTTTATGATGGTTCGTGCGGATTGGAGGCTTCTGGACCAAGGCGGTGTGTCCAGCTTCGTGATCAGGAACTCATCCAAGCGGAGGAGCCACAATTGGAGGTGAATTGGAGCGGTTGAAGTCGAAGGAAAGGGACTACCTCACAGACGAGGCGGGCATCTTCGAGCTTAGATTCACCACTCCTGTAGGAGGGAAAGAGGCAAGTTACATGGGGGTTCGGTTTAGGATATGATACACTATAGATTTAACATTTTTCCATATTTTTAAAGCATTATTTCATGTAGGGTTTCTGTGTTTTCTGCATTTTAGAACTAGACGTCCAGATCGCTTGCCGCCTATATCTTGTAAACGGCGACATCGACTGTTGTCTATCTCATATGAATGACAATTGTTTTCCGTCTGTTATTACATGTAAATGGCGCTATGTGCCACCGCTAGTATAAGTTAACGGCGCTATGTGCCGCCGTCTATTGAGATTTAACGACAGTGTATGTGGACGTCGACTTCAGTAAACGCCATATACCCCGCCGTCAAGTTTATTAGTACCATGTTTTGCCTGAAAATTGATTTTAATTGCCTATCTATGATCCCTGATCGTATGGGGTTTCGGCCAGGTCATGAATTGTGAGTTTTATTACTGTTATATTATGGACAGGTTGTTGTAATGATGTTTAGACCTCATGAACATGTGAATAAACATTTTGTTATGTTAATGAGATTAATAAAAAAGAAAAGTAAACTGATTGTCAACATGATTCATGTTAGAAAGTTATTGTTGAGACTGCAATATGGTGATATATCAGTTCCTGTACAGAATCATATAGTTTTCTTACTGAATGTATCATGCTAGTTAGGTTAAATTAGTGAAATTCAATTATGAAAAATAGTTATGGAGTTCAGAAATTTGTAAAATTTTGCATGTGCATAGTATATCCTGATTTTGAATTTTTGTTAAAATTTTGAAATTTTTGGACATGTGTACCTACTGTAATAAATTTTCGAATAGTAGATATCATGTAGAAAATGAATAAATATGAGAATATATGCATGAAAGAACGTGTTACATTTAGTGCCATGTTAGGGGTCTGATAAACAGAAAATGAAATTGCAGAACTGAAAGGAAACATACTATAGATCATTTCATTTTCATATGTTAGAATTGCATGTAATGTAAGGATACTATATATATATTAGAGCATGCATTGAAATGAAAGCCAATAAGACATTGCTATATTAGAGATTCCTACAAGGAACTACACCGTAGATACCCCTATGGTAATGGTTCACCTACATGTAAATGATCTATTGAATCCATGGGCAACGGATTGAAATTCTGGAGGTAGACAAGTTCTACTGGTTAAGGTGGGAAGGACTTTCCCCGGTTTTGCGCAAATACCATGACTTCATCACTGTATTGCGTAGGTGATAAGTGAATGATAAATGACTAATGATCTCTATTATAGTGCGGGCTATGTCTTGGCAAATAAATGAAAATGTCTACATGTTTACATGACCTACATGCTACATGCCTACATGAACATTGTCTACATGATTTCATGCTACATGTCTATGTGTTAAATGTTACATGAATTACATGCAAATTGATATATGAAAGAATTGCTACATGTCTAAATGGTCCATTGTTACATGACAACTATTACATATTGCATAATGTAGCATAAGGTTTTCATTGAAATAGTTTACATGATTATATGACAATAAGTAGAAACCATGATAAAAATGATAGCATGTTATATGTAAGAACATGTTACTTCAATTGTTAGTAAATAAGATGTGGATTTTATGCATTGCATGACATGGTTTATTTTCATAATAATTAGAATGTTATGAATGAATGATTGCCAATTTATCTAGAACCATGTTAGTAGGAAGAGTATATGATATCAATGAAATGCATGATAATATGTTACCATGTTTTAAACCTATTATATTTATAATATCGTGAACTGTCTTTCATGTGATTTGCTGAGTCTTGTAGACTCATACTTGCTTAACATTTCAAGAGAACCAGAGGACACTCAGGAGTTAGTTCACACTGACGCGGAGCGAGAGGACGTGGAGACTTAGATTGGTTGAGAGGTTTAGAGTGACTCTTGTATGTGAGGACTATATGTATTTTCCTTTATGCAATTGGACTATGAAATGTAATAAATTTGGGACTATTGTTATTTCTCTTTTGCACTAGACTTTACATTTGAGTATAATGTTGATTACAATCATTTAGTTCCATGTTTCGTTGCTTATTATTGGAATTAATTTGTCATTTGTGTATATCTCAACCTGTACCGTCAATTATTGGATTTATTCCACTGTAATACCTATGTTAGATCCAATGTGAGTTGGTATAACTGTACTGGGTCTAAGAGGGGAGTTACAGCTTAACTAATCACACTTTAATTATCACACTTTAATTCTGATTTCTATACATTTCTTGCTCTTTCTGTTCAATTCTACCATACTCTAATCTATTTACTATTCCTTAACTGATATGCCTTTTATTCTTATGTTAAACTTTGGAATACCTCTACAAAAGAATACCTTTGCTTAACTAATTCACTTTCTGTGCAAGGCCAAGCAAACTCCTACTGAACATTTTCTAAACCATCCGATTACATTTGTTTCATAATCTGTTATACTCTTTCTTTCTCTGATCAACAACACTCCACTTGATCTATACTGCCAACTGCACTAACCATGATATCATTTCTACAAATGTTTCCCTTAACTACTCTGCTATTTAACTAATCTCATTGTACTATTCATTTTGCAACTCTTGCTATACAAGCACCCCTTATTGACAGACTGCCAAAGGTAGAACCTGAAGCTGATCCTTTTAATTACAGTAACTTGCTCTGCCTGATTCCTTAATTCTACATTACTACTTTTTTCTCAAATACGAAAAATGTCACTGCTCAACATACTCACTATTATAACTCTTACTTGGATTCCTTATGCAATCTGCCTTGCTATTTCATTCAGCCTGATATTCCTTAACTGCTTCTCAACTGATCCATCTCTTCCTATTCTGACCCACATAGCTCTACTTTACTCCAAATATTCTTAACCTTAGCCTTATTCTTTCCTAACTATACACAACTGCTAAATCTCATTGATCTTATCTATTGCACTGCAATCTTCAATAACTATTCCATGGAATCTTCACAATCTGCTACTTGCCAATTGGATACCTTCCTCTGAAATTCTCAGAAAATCTACTGTACACTGATCTTCTTTTACTTTAATTCCTCTACAATCTATCTTTTATTTTCAACCTAACATTCCCTTATCAGCTTCTCAACTAACTCGTCTCTCCTTTTCATTATGCTGACCACATCTGCTAAATATTATGGTTTGGTCTTTAACACTACCATGTGCAAAGAAATCCTTCTGTTAAATCTTCACAACTGCCACTTACCAATTGAATGTCTTTGCTTCAAAATTCCTCAGAAAATTTAGCTAAACACTGATCTGCTTTCACTCTCTTTAAACCAACTGCTCATCTCTGCACATACTTGTACTGATATTCATATCAACTTCTATTACCACTATCACTTATAATAACATTACTCTATATCTTTCTCTGCTATAACCATTTCTAATCCCAAAACACATTTAACTCTGTTGTTGCAAATCATTGCTCCTCTACATACTGATACCTTTTCTGAAACTAATCTGACCCACTTAATCATTCAAAATCTTCTATATCACTAATGAAATTATCATCCAAACAATTTCTTAACACTTACTGCCACAAATCTCAAACATAACAATTATCTCTGCTAACTTCCTCAATCATAATCCTTACATTTTCCAATCTTTAACACACACACTACTCTTTAATACGACACTATTCTCGTTGTAACCTATTACACAACTAATTCTATAGAAACTTCCTCTTGTACATTTTCGCAATCATTACCCTATACCTGTCTCTGTTGATTCTTACCTTGCTAAAATATCTTCATTACACTAAATTATACTTTTCTCAGAACATAACTCTTTCTTTACTGAATACCACAACTAAGCTTACCAATTCTCTCAATTCTCCACAGCTGAAAAATCTTTACACAATCATCTCTCTCTCTACAACAAACCAACTTATTAATAGAATTCAGCAACCCATACCATTACCAACCTCACCCTTCCTCTGCTATTACTAAAAACTGCCAAAGTGACCAACTATACAAACCATTCACATGCAAGAAACTCACGTGGAAACCACACTAAAAATCACGCAAAACCGTAGACTTACTACCAGTAGCGGACGTTAAACCATGTCTTGGGACATTGTAACTTCAATGTCTTTTCATATTCTAACTAGACCATGCTCTGATACCAACTGTAACGGCCCTGGATATATATGCCCAATACGGCTTCATATCCAAGTCCACCTCTCGCGATCGGACCAAAGTCTTGCAAGGGATAACTCACACAAGTGTCCAGTAAGAATATAAAAGGCAA